>PVIR01003337.1:0-90681 GCA_004026965.1 Petromus typicus | reverse complement strand
AACACTCCATCCCAGGCTTGCTGTAGGGTTGAAGTGAAGTCCTCTGAATTCCTTCCTTTCATACTCACTTGCCGATGAGTGAGAACATCTGCCCAGTTTCCCAAACTAGATTATGATAAACTCCTTGTCTTAGCTACTTTTCTCTCATCACTGAGACAAAATCCCAACACTCAGAGTTAAAGGGCGAATGGCTTATTTGTTCATAGAAGTTCATAGAAGTTTCAGACCATAACGAGCTGGCTCCAGGGCAAGGTAGCAGAGGATCATCAGTTCATGGCAGTGACAGAAGATAGTAAAGACAAAAGAGATCTTAACAGTACCTTTCTGCCCTTTAATCTAAACCAAATTTCCAGGAGTAGAGTTGCATGAAACCAATCACTCACATGAAGTGGTTCACTGATCACACAACCTTAATCCCAACATCACACATTCCAGATTCAGCTACCTCTGGAAAACAAACTTTCATCTCAGCCTCGTGAAGCTTTGAGGGGACATTGAAACACAAGCTAAAAACAGAACTGTATAAGGATATCCTGCCTTTCTCAATAGGCATTGCACAAGAGAATTAAAATCCATGGAAAATTCTATATGAGTCTTTTCTCAATTCTCTGAAGAATGATGTATAACTAGAATTGTTTTAGATGCAAAGAAGAGAAGTTAATTCATTAAGTGCAATGGATGTTGTTCCAGCTTCTCCCCTGCAAAGCCTCATGAGCTCATAGGTGGGATTTTTGAGAGATACTAGATCATGGGTGTGTGATATTGAATTAGTCCACTGATTGGTTTAGAGTAGTCTGGGTGTGGCTGAAAGAATTTATTAAAAACAGAAGAATCACCCTGATGTGAATGGCACCAACCATTGGTTTGTGGCCCGGATGGAATAAAAAAGGACAAAAAGAAGGCTGTTGCTTCCTGCCTGCCGCACCATGAACTGTTTCTCCTCTGACAGACCCCTCGTCATGCTTCCCTGTCTTCCTGAAGCCAGTCAACTACAGACTGAAACCTCTATAGACTGAGTTAAAGTAAACTTTTCTTTCTTTAAGTTGTGGGTGTTGGGTATTTTGTCTCGGTGATGAGAAAGTAACTAAGACAAGATGCCTTAGTAGATGAGGCCTCAATCCTATTCCACAACTTAGTTGAGAAACTCTAGTGACATTAGTTACCATGAAAAATAAACTAAACTTTCATTGGTTTAACAAAGTGGAAGCCTGTGTCAAATGGGTGTTTCAAAATGACCGGAGCAATGATTGACAGCTCCCATGCTCTCCATACTCATCTGCGAGAAGGACAAAGATCTGGGAAGGAAAAGGTTACACTCTCTTAGCTAGATGGCAGGCACAGAAAAATCTGGAAGGTGCAGCCCACTGGTGGGACCAGGGAGAAGAAGAAAAAGACCAGCAGGTAGGTCTCTGCCGTACATTTAGTATTATCCCACTGATGTGCAGGCTCTTGTATCATATGCAAATGATAAATAGTGCATGATAAATGCTTATTAAGTGTGTAAGTGAATAACTGAATTGCTCATTCATTCAGTCGCCCGTTACTCCTTGACTTTTTGATCCTGTGTCTTTAAACATTTCCTTAAACCCTCCACCTTTCCTTCTAGCCAGCTCTCACTGATACATAAAAGATCTGATATGTCACCCTATGAAGATCAATGGGGTATCTGGAAAGAATAGTTAGCCTCAAATTCCAAAGTCATCTCTCACACCTCTTTTTTAAATATGGTATTGCTGAGGATTGAATCTAGCATCTCACACCTGCATTCTGCTACTCGGCTACATGAACAGCCCTTCTGGAGTCCTTGAGACTCTGTCTTAGATCAGTTATCAGCTGAGTGACCTGGCTCATCACTGTTCACCCTTTATTACAGACAGATGTTGTAAGTTCCCTTATGGAAACAGTGATTGTGGACTATCTCTTGGTTTGGGGAAAAGCCGCATGACTAATATAAATTAAGGAATTTGGCAAGAGCCCTAAAAATGCAAATATTATTTGGTTCTAATCCTTGTTATGCTGGTAATTGCAAAAGTTCTAGCCATTTCTTTTCTAAGGGCATATGCATCATGAGAGAAAACTCAAGAGATTTCTAGCTGAGAAATACCAGTTACTGTCTTTCTGCTCAATGTTCCTGCACCCTATAGCTGTGTGTTGGTAATTTCCGTGAATGACATCTCTGGGGTATGAGAGACACGGATGTTGTCTGAATCTGTAATGACAATAGGCCCTGGGATAGGAATGAATATGCCAAGGTGAGCTGGTTATGTCAGTGAAGTTTGAACTAATGAAGAAACTAGGAAGAAATGAAAAGAGATGGCAGAAGACTAAAGAATCAGCAGGGAGAGAAAGTCATTCTGCCTTGTCTCTGATAATGCTAGTGAAAAACTGATCAACTGGATTATTTCTTTTAAAGGGAAGAGTTACAGAGAACAGGGGACAACAGAATGAAGAGAAAGCGAAAGTCAAGGCCTACAGACTCTTCCAAGGGGCCAAAGGAAAATGCTTTGCTATTTGCACAGAATCTTGGTGAATTCTAAATTAAATTCCTTATCTTTGATGGAAAGAGAATATGAAGGGAAAGTTCCTGTCACAGACAGAAAGAACTCTGACCTCTTAGGAAGCCATGTGATTCAGTGTTACAGAACAGTCAGCAACTATGGAAACACGCGGTGCTGGGTTCAGACTGTTGCTGTGACATTTTATTCTATAATTTTGGAAAAAAACTTCTCTGAGTTTTTGGGAGATAATAATTTCCATGCCAAAGTTTTGTTGTAAAGAAAGGGTTTGATATACCTGCTAACCTGCCTCGTGCATAGTGGATAGTCGATAAGCATAAGTGAGTATTATTAATAATAACAAAGGACCCTTCTCCTATAATGAGGCAACAATATAGGGATGATGTGATGATGTTCTGAGTGGTCATTGTGGCACCCTGAAGAAAGTTGACAGCAATCTGGTCAACTTGTGCATGACTTTTCTAACAATTGCATCCAGTGTTTTCCAAGTCGTGTTCCTAAAGAGTCCACTAAGGAACCACTGTCTTAGTCCATTTCCTGCTGCAATCACAGAATTCCCCAGATGGAGTAATTTATATAAAAAAAAAATAGAATTGTTTTTGTCTTTCAGTGCTGGAGGCTGGAAGTTCAAGGGCACATTTAGAGCGCGGAGGTTTGGGCAGGGTTCATGCAGCAGTGCAAGTGAGCACATGTGAGATGGGGAGAAAATGGCTGAACTTATGCTTTTAAAAGGATCCCACGCTGCCACTAGCCAACCTCCTTCCGTAACATGGCATCAGTCCATTTATGAGGGCACCATTCATCTGCACAGCCTACTCACGCCATACTGGTCTCATCTCTCAACACTGTTACATGAAATTTTAACATGAGATTTGAAGAGGATATTTAAAGTATAGCAACCCATCCCAGCTCTCCCTAAATTCATGTCTAGCTTATGTGCAAAATGCATTTTTTCCATTCCAGAAGTTCCACATTCTTAACTTATTCTAGCACCAACTCAAAAGTCCAAAGTCCAGAGTGTCGGTAGCACTCAAAACAGGACTCATCCTAAGGGAACTACCCTCTATCTGTAAGCCTGTGAAATCCACACAAATTGTCCACTTCCCACATCGATGACAAGCGTGAAACGTTCCCATTCCGAAAAGGAAGTGCAGGCAAGAAAGGAGGAGCAACTGATTCCAGAAAAGTCCAAAACTGACTTAACTCCTAAAGCTGAAAAATCACTCTTTGAACTCCATGTCCCAAATACTAGGTGCACTGGGGTGAGAGCTGGGCTTCCAAGGCTGCTGGAGACCTATTTCTTGGCTCTGCTGAGCTCAGACCGGACAGCAGTGTTCCCGGCTCAGTCTTGTGTCTACAGTTCTCTCAGGCTAACACTGCACATGGGTGGCTCTGCAGTTCTGGGGTCTTCAATATGGCCCCATCCTTGAGGCTCAGCGAGGCATTGCCCTAGTAGGGGTGTCTCCATGGCAGATCAACTCTGACCTCATCTTCATCCTGGGCACTGCCCTCACAGGACTCTGCAGCGGCTCTGCCCTTGATGAGTCTTGCCTTCTGCACACCTGCAGCATCAACACCATGTGGACACAGCACTCACTTTCAACAGTGTCAGCCTGGGGACCTCTTGGGCCTGCTCAAGCCAAGGGGAGGGGCTGAGGAGCACTGCTTGGATGGTGGGGAGCACAGTCTCTAGGGTGTGATGAGCAGGCCCAAGACGACCTTTACTTTGGCCTTCTTTGGCCCCAGCAGGCCCTCCTGTCCTCAAGCTGCACATTTTCTAAGCCTGTGATGTGCAAGAGCTCTTGAAAATCTTTAAAATGCCTGTGAGGTCTTTTCCCTGTTGTCTCACAGAACAGCACTCAACTCCCTCCCATCCTTTGAATCTCACTGTTGCTTAGCCACACCCTCATCTTTGTCTCCTGAACTCACTTTTTGACTCTTTACAGGATCAAGGTGCAATGTTCCAAATCATCCCATTCTCCCCTTTTAATGACAGATCCTGTCTTTAAATCATTCCTTCCCTCCTGCACCTCACTGTATGCAGTTAGAAGTAGCAGGTAGCAGCTCAAACACTTAACTGCTTAAATATTTCACACATCAAATATCCTAGTTCATTGCCTTGAAGTCCTACCTTCCATACAGCCCTAGGAAATGGACAACTCCACCAAGTCTTTGCCACCTGTGTAGCAAACATATTTTTGTGACAATATCTTGTTTCTCTGTTCATCCTCCCCAGAATGGTCCTTACTGTCCACATTTCCACCCCAATCATCACAGTGTAGTCTTTTTCTCCTCCTAGTTCTCCCAGCCTCTCTCTACCCATGATCCAGTTCCAAAGCCACTTCCACATTTTCAGGCATTTGTTGAGGCAACAGCTGTGCTTCTCTGTCCCACTTTTCTGTCTGAATCCATTTTCTGCTCTTATACCGGAATACTGCAGGCTGGGTAATTTCGAGACAATGGAGACTTACTTACTGCTGGTCCTGGATGCTGGCAAGTCCAGGAGTGCGACTGGTGGGGGCCTCTGTGCTGTGCAGAACACAGTGGAAGGAGCAGAGAGCACACGCGAGGAGGCACAGGGAGGACACTGGCCACGTTCCTCTGGTCATCAGAAGGCTGATCCACCTTGGGGGACTCAGACTCCAGCACCCACCCATCTGCAGCCTGACTCTTCACACAGTCACAGTTTATCCATGGCCTAGGGATGGCTGAGCACAGCTCTTTCTTGACCATCCTACCCACAAAGTAAATGTGCCTGGCAACTTCATCACTGAGTGCATGTTTGCATACTTGGTTGGTTTTTTCACTTTTCCAGTACTAGGGATTGAACTGGGGCCCTCTGTACTGTGTTACATCCCCAGCTTTTTTCTCTTTTTTCAGACAGAATCTTGCTAAGTCGCTAAGGGGTACAGGCTGACCTCAACCTCCTCCTGCCTCCACCAAAACACGAGCTTCCAAGGGCAGACAGTTGTCTGGCTTGTTCCTAATGGCTACGGAGTGTGACAGCCCCAGATGTAATGTGTTCAATAAATGGCTGTTAGAAGGACGGGGAGGGAATAGGGCAGCCTGCATGATTAGTAAACATTTTAACACCCACAGCCCTCGAGTCCCACGGAGAGCGCTGCATCTGAAATGCAGATGTCCCTGGGAGAGGCGGTAGTTGAGTGAAATGTGTTCTGGCATGTAAAGGCCTCCTCGGAGACGCCTGCGCAGACAAGAGCCTCTGGAGAAGACAGGCTGGGAACTGACGGCGAGGAGAGAGGTGTCTGGCTGTCACCTGGGCACACGGGTACAGGTGCGCAGGTGGGCAGGAAGACGCCCTCCCCAGCCCAATCTGCCCAAGCAGAACCCGATTTACATGCATCGCCGTCCTGCGCCCGGATGTAGCATCCGTCTTCCTTTCTGTCAGGGCTGGAGAGCAATGGAGGAAATACCTTTCAAGTCCAGACATGAATCTTGCAGTAAACAAGCTTTCCTCTGCCCTGTTGTGTGGATTTTAACCCTTCCTAATATCCAGGGGGCAGATTGAAATGCTAGAGTAATATGCTGTAAAGCTTCTGAGTTTGGTTGGGGAAATTCCAGGCAGAAGATAAACAAACAAATAAAAAAAGCATGAAAAGCCATCGAGTGCCTTTTTCTCCTACAAACAGGCAAGTAAAGCTCACAGCCTTTGTTAGACCTCCTCCCTCCCCTGGATATGGCCTTTCCTCCTCGATTTTCTTCCCTTTCTCTCTCTTTCTTTTTCTACCTTCTTCCTTGTCTTTGACACTTTCCTGTCACTGATAAACAACACTCAACACTTACAGTTGAAAGGAGGAGAAGTTTGTTTTGGTTCCCAGGTTCAGTCCAGGCTCAGCAGGTTCTGAGGCAGAAACAAGATGGCGGACAGGCACGGCTGAGGAAAAGGTGCTGGACACTCTGCAGCCCGGAGCAGATAGAGAAGGGAAGAGCCAATCATGGACAAGAACACTCCTCTGGGTTCCACCTCCAGGACTCCCCCTCTAACCAGGCCCAGAGTCCTAACAGCATGCTTAGCTGTTAAACTCACTGTGCTGAGTACAGCCCCCATGACCCAGCCATCTTCCAAACCAGGAAGATCTGAGGGACACTTTTACATCTAAATTATAACATTCTTCCATCTCTCTCCCAAGTCTTCATTTCTCTCTCTTCTTTTCATCCCTCTCCTTTCCTTTCTCCTGCTCTTTTCTCCCTGAATTTTTCTCAGTCTCTGTTCCTCTTCCTTCTTTCTCCTCCTCACTTTCCCTTGGTCCCCTCCTCCATTCTTTTCCTCTTCTATTTCTTCCCCCTACCCTGCCCCAGGATTCTAAGAAAAACCAGTATGGGAAAAACAGTTTCACAGTAGGTGAGGATGGAGGAACGAAGACGCCTGAAAGTTATGAAGCACCTACTGTGTGCGAGGCCTTGGACCCAGAACACCTACAGATGCCATTTACCTGACTCAACAAGCCACGCAGCCCTCCCAATCCTCTAGTCAGACTTGGTGCAACATTCAGCAGTGAAATTGCCTCATCTCCCAAGCTAGCTGACCAGATATCTCAGAGAACTTACTATGAATTTTATTCAGATGGAGGAATATTTTAAGACAATAAATGCCATGCTTGTTCGCCTACTAATATCATTTTCTATGGAAATAATCCAAGATGTATGTAAAGATGCAACAAGAAGGCTAGATTATAGCATTGCTGTTGATGAAAAAAATAACTTTAATGTCCAATAGTAAGAGTTGTTCAAACACATGAAATACTTGTGCAATGGCATATCTCATGAGAAATGATATAGTTATTTACTGCCATGTAAACATGGTGGTTACTTATGAAGAGATGAAAAGGTTTCAAGCAATATGTAAAATTCCAGTTTGGCAAACAAATATGCAAGCTAACATGCATAGTAAAGGATCATAAGAATAAGATGGGTGAGGTGGTGCACATCTATAATCTCAGGACTATGGGAGATTGAGGCAGGAGAGTCAAAAGTTCTAGTCAGCCTGAGCAATGTAGCAACACCTGGTCTCAAAATTAAAATAAAACAAAAAGGCTTGGTGATATAGCTCAGTGTAAAGGCCTAGGTTCAGTCTCCAGTGCCTGTACACACATATGGCATAAAAATCAAGCTTATTTTTTCTTTAAATAATAGGATTTAATTTTTTTCTTCGTTTGCTTCTCTATATTTTTCTCCAGTGTATTTGTGCCTCTTGAGCACTTTCAGGTTTTTGTTGTTGTTGTTGTTGTTTTTTGTTTTTTTTACAAAGAGCCATTTTTAGAATGATTAGAAAGCTTTTCTCTAGAACATTTTCCTTAAAACCCAAGAATTTGGAAATATTTCTACACTTTTTAAACCACCGTGGAAGGCAAAATAAAAATGCTAGCCCAAAACACACATTCAAGCAACATTATTTCCTTTTATAATCACATTATCAATCACTGATTAAAATATAAGCACCAGAAAGCAGAAAACTGCCCGTTTCCCCTTAAATCTATATGTGTGTGGTGTCTAATAATTATTTCTCTTGTTGCTTTTCTTCCTTGTCTTCATTTTTTTTTTGTCCTGTTTTACACCAGAAGATGCACATTTGGACCCTTTTAAATTCTAGTTTGTAAAAATTTGGAGAAACTTTAAAAAAATAAAATTAAGGCTTGTTGAGTGAAAGGTATAGGCAAGGCAAGGCCGGTTGGCACATTTTTGAGGCTGATTAAATACTTCCGAACTCTGTGCAGCAGCCTTTTGTGCTCAGTTAGTTAATGGACTGATTACAAACGATTCTAATTCACTCTGTTGACCTGGCAGCATTTCTCCCTGGCAGCTCTCTGCTTTCTATTAGTTTGTGTTACTTGTCAACACTGAGAGTAACACATCTTAATTCCCTATACCTAGCATGAGGATGCACACGTTTGGAATTTCCTCAATAATCTGAGTGGGTCTTTCAGACCCTTCTTTCTAATTTTCAGATTTTACTGCCTTGGAATCCAGTATAACCTACTTTAAAATAAAAATATGCTTTAAAGATCCAAGTGATTTTCTTCTCACTAAAAATTATAGGGATTAGCTGTGGCAAAATGCCTTGCCAGCATGCTGCATCCCACTATGAATCCAAGGGATGGTTGAAAAGTAAGATAAATGCTTACATTAAAAAAAAAAAACTGTTGCATTAAAGATATATGGCCTAGAACAAGGGAGCAAGTATGCTTGAAACAAAAGAGTGTGTTTATTTGGGGAGGGACGGTCACTGGCACTGTGTCTTTTCTTTTAGTAATTTTTCACTAAAACATTTGCTATATATTATGGTCACCATTTGTTGAGCAAATGATTATGGCAATTTTCGTCAAAGGAAATCATTACTACGTGTCCTGGTCCACTTATTCACTGCCTCTGGCACCGTGTGACATCTGACTCCTCCAAATCAAAATGACAAGACAAGTAAACATTACAAGTAGATTCAGGAAAGTGAGCACCAAGATAGCGCATCTTAGACACCAGTGAAAGAGCACTTCCAGAACCACTTTGGAAAGTGGCAAGGAAGATGGGATAAGCACGTTCAGAGCAAGGAGGATTAATAGCAAGGTGCTTTTTACTTTAATAATGTTTTAGATGTAAATATCTTCCTTGTGTGTGCATGTGTGTGTGCACGATATAGCCATGAAGTATTAACTTTGCACACTGAATAATATTCAAACATCAAAGAATGCAAAAGGAGTGAAGGTCCCCACCCGAGCCTACCTCTCCCGTGTCCAGGCATCAGCGAGGAGGACCTCTGCTTCTTACTCCTGCACAAGGTGAGAGCTTCCAGTGACTGAATGTCAGCTGATGCTACCAACTCTTGTCAGGGCTTCGTTGTCACTTGGTACATAAGTACCAGTTCAACAGAGTTGGTAATTTTACAAAGTGTTTGGATTTTAGAGTTTTGTTTTTATTCTGCTTTTTTTTTTTTCCAAAAGTGAACTTTAGTAATCTTTAAGAGTATATTTATCAAGTCTTTTTTTCCTAGGCTAATGAGAAAGGATATAGGACAAAGGTAAAAATTTACACCTGGGGGCCAAGGATTTAGCTCAGTGGTTCTGGTGCCTGCCTTGCAAGTACAAGGGCCTGGGTTCAATCCCTAGTAACCACATACAACAGTGCTGGGCATGGAGACTCACACCCACCAGCAATCAGAACCACATACCACAGTGACGGGCATGGTGGCTCACGCCTGTAATCCCAGCACTTAGGAGGCAGAGGCAGGAGGATTGCTGGGTTTGAGGCTAAGATTAGGACCAGCATGAACTACAAAGTGAGATCCTGTCTCAAAAAAAAAAAAAAAAAGGAATTTACACATGAAGTATGCACAGTCTACAATAGTCTTACCACAGCTACGTTGCCTAACAAAAGCAGTCAGTAATATGTGGCTATTTAAATTTAAACAAAATCTAACAGCCTGTTCTTCCATCACACTAGTGTCACACTAGTCATGTTATAAGGCTCAATCATGCACATACAGCCAGTGGCCTCTGTATTGCAGAAAGTTCTTCACCTTCTTCCCTTGCTGGTGCTGAGATCAACCTCCAGTCTCAGGTGTGCAGAGCATACACTCTACCATCCACTATGTCCCTGGCCCCCAGCACAGAAGTTGTCTGCCCAACAGTGCTGTTCTAGAAACTAATACTACAGTGGGGAGGGGGTTGGTGGTTCAAAGAGCCATTAGTAAAACAGATTTGCAATGTATATGTTCAAATCTTTGGGCTGCAGATATTTTATACTTACCATACAGTAGAAAGTATAGTATAATTGAAAGAGACAAGAATATATCTCAGATACTTTTTATTGCTAGAGAATAGGGTACCTCAGAACTGAACATTTGAAAGCAACAAAGATCTTTCTTCCTATCTCCCCAGTTATGGGGCCTGAACTAGCGACATCTTTGTGTAGTTGTAGACAGTGGCTGGGCTGAATTTCACAGGAAATGTCCTCACTCCAGTACCTGGTAACTTATGTGGCTGTTACCTGGGATCTCAGATTGTATTTGTCTTGGAGGAAATAGTAACATTTCACATAACTTGACCTCCAAAGCCACATTCTTCCCCCTAGGCAAAAGCCCTGCTCTGTCCCTCAAGGGTCCAGAGCTGAAGAAGCCCACTCTCTGGTGCAGGTCCTTGGGACAGGATGTTTTCGATTCACTTCCTTGGTCACCAGCTTTGACTGCAGATGGCGCCACTGCTAGGAACTGGTCACAGGAAAATTTAAATCGTGTGTGGCTTCTGCAGTGTTTTTTTCAGTCAAAGCAGAACTTCAAATCTTTATCATACTATGGGTCCCTTGCCAAATGCTCAACTTTATAGACTCCTCAGAATAATGTTATCAAGTGTAAAAAATAAAAAAATGTAAGACTACAGAGAAACCCAGTTGTATGGAAATACCTACAAAGCCATTAGGTTAAACAGTAATTTAGTAATATCTGCCGACCACTGGCAACAAGTCTCAAAAGTATTGTAATTTCAAAGCTGTGATGAGTGTAAATTATGGTTAGAGATATCAAGTCTAGCAACTGTAATGTGGTATGAAAAGATTGATGATTTCAATTGGCTGCAAATTCATAAATATTGCTAACTCTCTTGTGAAATAGTGCTAACACCACCAGTGGAAGGCGCATCTGATAAAGACACTATCTTCTCCAGACTCTTGGATCTGCACATGCCACCCCAAGTGAGATGCAGGTTCCCCTGTTACGCGCTGCAGCCAGGAGACTTGGGAGTGCCGACCAGTTCCAGGCTGGCCATAGGAGGTGCAGTGGGCTGGAAGGAAGAGCCAGGCTGCCTTGGACGAGACAGTAAGAAAGATCTGGGCCTGGCAAAAGCTTCTGGAAGGACAGAAATCTGGAGATCAAGGTCAAATGTATCTCAGATGATGGCTGAGAAAACAATTCCCTCTGGCTAGAAAGGCTGAGGAAATGTGTTTCCCCAACGCCCTGGGACTCCCTGTATTTGGCTTTGCTTCCCCATCCTTAGCCAGTGGACTACACTTGTTCCTTGTGCTTGGAGTGGCGTCCCTTCCCTCTCTGCCCTCTACACTTTCTTGTAGCACCGTGGAGCCCCTGCCACTGAGCCTTCCCTGAGCCAGACGGTCCCATCCCTTCTGAGGGGCTTAGGAAGCTAATTAACTACATTGAGCTCCTGTGTGCCCAGATTCTAAATCAAAAGTGAGAGCCGTGAACGAGGAGATAGATATCAAAACATCTGCTTTATTGCAATTAAAATCTGGGTTGGAGGGTGTGGCTCGGATGTGGGCTTCCTGCTTGTCGCTGCCTCTGCCCCCACACACATACCTGGCCTTGTGGCTGGAGAGTAACAGGGTCTCTGCAGTAGGGAGCTCTCTGCAAGACCATGCTCCAGCTCTCTTCTCCAAGGAAGGGTGGGTGTTGGGCAGGGAGTAGAAGAAGGAGAATGGATACACACACACGTGCACTTCTAGCATTCTTTTTTGTACCCTATATTATTTTCTACCTGTTTGCAGTACATACTGGTTACACTTATCATGGGGAGTTGGTACATGTAGCAGTCTTGCTAGATTTCATCCTCCCAATCTAGAAATGTGGATGGGTGGCTGTCACCTACCAAGGAGAAAATTCATTACTTTCCTAGGAAGGAGGAATCAGACACGTGGTCAAAAGCTCAGGGGACCTCTGGGTGGAACTGAGGGCTGCAGAAGTATCCGCTCCCCAGTGCTCACATTCTAAACGGTTTCACCCAGGTGTAAAGAATAATAATTAGTTTGTAATTATTATTGCTATCACTACATATAATTATTGTTATAACAAGCAGAAGAGGACCAGGAATGCTCCCTATCTTATGATGGGAGCTAGATTGAAACTTTAATATGCAGTTTCATTCTAACCCTTACAATAACCTGCTGAATGAAATTGTTCCCATCTGGCCATTTTGACTTTCCAAAGTTGTAGTTGTGCACCCTTTACCTGAGGGTTCCCCTCACTTTACACATGAGGTCACTGTAAATTACAAAAATTAAGCCGCTTGTCAAGAACCACATAGCCAAGAAAGGACCCACTTGGAACTTTAACTGAAGCTGCGCTTCCAAGCCCTTGGTGGGAACCACACAGTGGATGGGAACACAAGATCCCTGGAGAGCTCACAGAGGTGAGGCTCACTCCAGAGCCCGGCAGGTGTCTCCTGCACTCTCTGGTGCTGTGCAGGGAAGGCGAATGAACAGGGTAGGGTCTGCCTCCAGCGCCGACGTGCAAATTCCACAGTAGGTGCTCAATACCGATGTCTGGGCAGAGGGATACCGAGCATCACCTTCTTGTGCACATCAAAGGCCAGTGGGCTGAGGAGCAGCCTCCCCCACATCCCAGCCTGCAGTGTTCGACCTCGTGCTGCTCGCTGAGCCCACTCTCCACACGCTCAGCGCTCATCTGCTTTTTTATTTTGCACCTGATAAAGGGCTGAAACTGATAATAAAGCCTGCTTCCTGGGAGCAACGACTGCACCACTCTGAATTAAGTCACCTTACAATAGAAATCAGGGCCGGAATGGGAGTGGCCTTGGGACAATTTAGAGGAATGCTAGATTAAGAGGCAGGGCATTCCACTGCAGCATTTTTTCTCTGAACAGGAATTCATCCTGGGTTCTCACCTCCATCACAAATCACTTCCGGGAAACAGGTGTCCCCAGGGTTCACCTGCCCCACAGGAGGGCTCTGGAGGTTAGATCCCATCACGCTGGCCGTATTTAGCACATTAGCCTTCACCTCACTTTCCCGCTGCAAGGGTCTGGATGGAGGATCACCAGCCCGGGGATCCCGCCTCCTGAGAGCTTTGGAGAAGTACGCACTTCTACTGCTCCTACCATAGTCTGAGTTTGGAGAATTAATCTCTTCCCAGACTATGGATAGGCTCAAAACCAAACTTCAGCAGTGTCATTACCCTGCTTCAGAGCAGCCACTCATGTGGACTTCTTTACCTCAGAGGGGCTGTGCTGCCAGTGTAACCACCCCTGTCATCCAGCCCTTATGTCCTTGGACCCTCAGCCTGGTCGACCCTGGGGCTCCATCAGGAACCCCTTTTACATGTCTCCACCTCTCTTGCTGGCTGTGCCCACATCATTTTTCCAGTATCTACTTGTCAAATGAATACATGAACATAGGAACAAAACCTGTAGTCAGTGATGGAAATCAGAGATCATCCTAGCTCTGGAGATGCACCTGTGCAGCCCAGGGTCAGCTATTGCACTTCCTGGAAAGTCCAAAACCCTCGCACCTATGAGACCACAGCGTTGGAGGAGATTCCCAAAGCTCAGTATATGGCCGAGGTTATAAATCAGGATTCATGCTCTGTCATGTAGTTTTAATCCTATTCAATAATGTCAGGCCTCAGTCACATCAAAATAGCACCAAAGTCCTTAGTTTCCCTCTGCTATCCATCTTAAACATGCTCCCTGGACTCCAGAGGAGGCAGACTCCTTCAAGGACAGGTGGCTTTCATGAAGCACTGCTGCCACTTCTCCACCACATAAGTCAAGTGAGATTTGCGTTCCTTTCACAAAATCCTGAAGGTTGGTGGCTTAGTCACTTGTGGGGACAAAATCTCCCACACTCACAACTGGAAGGAGGAGAGATTTACTGTGGCTCATTTGTTTTGTGGAGGATTCAGTCTATAGCAGCTGTCTCCATCTCAGAAGGGCTCCGTGGAAGTGGGAAAAGCAGCTCCCATCTTGTGACCAGGAAGCAGAGGGTGATGGGAAGAGGTGCTGGGAAGAGGCATCACCAGCCCGGTGCCCAGACAGCACAAGCTGATATATCTAGTTGTGGCATATCATTATGGAGAATATATTGTTCACAGTCTTTTACTTAAAAAGTTCAGCTCTTAGAACTGTAGCAGGTGAGTGAAACCATTAGCCTCCCTAGAGCCTGGCCTCTGACTGCATGACAATTTGGGGGGGACATTCTAAATCTAAACCACAATAGACCATAATTTATGTAGGAAAGTTTGTTTGGTCCATGATACGGGTAGCCAGAAGGTCCAAAAAGCATGGTCCTAACATCTTAGTGAGGACCCCTAGCTGCATCATGGTTTAATGGGGATGCACAAAGGCTGTGTGTAGGAGGAGGTCGCCCCTGGGCTGGGCTTGCTTTATGATTATGTATTCTTAGGCATCTTGTTCCATGCCTAAGGCTGGAGCCCCTGAGCTAATTCTCTTCCTCTAGATACCACTGAAGGGACCAGCCTGCTGACATGTGGGCGGTTGAGGGAGCACAGGGTCACCTATTAGCCCTATAGAGATGGATACTGTCCTCACAGGGGAGACCAAAGAAGAACAGCTACCACCTATTGGCTGCATCTGTATCCTGCCCACCCAGCTGCAATCATTTCAGACCTAGAACAGCTACTTTGCTAGTTTCTCCCTGATCCAGAGTCAACAAGGGTGAATAACAAAGAAACACAAGTCATCTTAACAAACAGGCACCCAGAGGGCTCCCAACTCTAGCAGGGGGAGGAGGTCGAGCCTTGCACTCACCTGGCTTTATTCACCCAGACTCGAGCACAAGCAGTCAAGGTAACACCAGGTCCACCAGGTAACACCAGGTTCACCTAGGCTCCAGTATCCCTTAGGACGTCCTGTGTAAACAGCTTCACCTCAGCTGTCTTCAGTTTTCCCTAATCGAGGCCACCCCTTTGTGCTTACAGAGGAGGCCAGTCAGGACCTCATTCTTGTCTGGTCCTGGACAGTCACTTGCTCCAAAAAATCTGGAGTTTGGGGTTTTTCAAGTCGAATTGCTAAAAGCTTTGACTGAAAACATTTATTTATGTGTTTAGGGACAACAGTGGTACTTTTAAAGCCCTCCATATATCACTGAATCTGGGACACAAGACCACATTACATAGAATTTCATACAACCAAGAGGTTCCTCTGAGGAACGTGCTATAGTCTAAAGGTGTGAAAACTGCTGATTTGTTGAAACAAAACAGGATGTTCCAAGGTGAAGACATTGGCCTCCTGGTGATCTTGTCCATTATCGTCAGTGTCACAGACCGAGAGGCAGTGTCAGTGACATGGGGCTCTGAGCCGCTGGTGTTGGGAGACAGTGATAAGCACACAGCACGCGTGGACCACGCTTGGCCTTGCTCCGTGAAGCTTAAAGGGGCGCCTGGGAACATACAAATGAAAACAGCAGGACACGGATAAATGCTTGAACAACAACTGTACATTGGACTGATGTGTCAGATTTTTGGGGGTAGAAAGGAAAAAGCAGAGTTTTCATAGCCCCAAATCCCCCGAATTATTACATATGAGCCGCAGACTTGCATTCGCTAGTGGCCCAAAAGGATATGTGGCAAGTGCTGTTCACTAAGCTGTGCCTTAGGTGGGCACATCTTGGGAAGGGTGCTGACTTAGGAATGCCTCCCTCACCTAAGAAAACTAAGAAATTGACTCAAGTGTAAAGGAGCTTTGTTTTATCTGATGTCTGTTGCAATGTCCCTAGGTCATTTCACCAGGTGGGGCCTGTGCAGGGCCTCAAAGATCCTTCCACCCCAGGCCTCTGGGTGGTTCATCCATTCAGCAAACACTCTCGGAGCCCACTCAGTGCCAGGTGTCCTCCCGCTGCACTGGGCTATGCGGTCAAGGAAGCCTCAGGGCGAGAAAGGCTCCCACTGCTGGGAGTGAGGTTACCACCCAGCCCTCCGGGGGCAGCCCTGCTGAGGAAGAAACGTCAGACGCTGCCTTTCTGCACAAGGCCGACCTCTGCAGACTACCTTGTGTGTCGCACTAGACTCAGAAGAGACATCTTAGTTCCATGACCCACCACAAGAGGCGCAGCTGCCTTGAGACTGCAGCTGTTCCCTCTCCTCTCCTTTTCTTCCCAAGAGCCCCTTCTCATCCCTCTCAGGCACACTGTCACCATCTCAGAGCAAATTTAAAGGTGAAGAAAAAGCTAGGCGTGATTGTACACACCTGCAGTCCCAGCACTCTGGGGCACTGAGGCAGGAGGCTTGCATGTTCCCAACCTGAACAATCGATTGACTTAGTGAGATCCTGTCTCAAAAATAAATAATAATGGTTGGAGATGTAGCTCAGTATGAAAGCACTAGGTTCAATTCCATGTACTACGAAACAGTAATAATAATATAATTATATCCTTATATCATTATTTTTATTATTATTAGAGAAGAAGAGATGGAGCGACCGACCTCTAGGCAGCAGTTCTGTCTCTGCTATGGCACCAGGTAAGGACCACAGAAGAGAGGAGGAAGGATGCTGTCTCCTGAGGCCCAGAGCCTGTGTGGTCCCACTGCACCGCCCTGTGCTTCTCTGCCTGTCTGTCCCTGCCAGGGCTGCAGGTCCTTGAGCCCCTCCCCCCACCATCACAACCTCATGTTGGGCTGTATTCCTGTGCTAAGATAAAGGAAATGGAGTCCGTAGTTTGCAAGCTCTATAGTTATTATTTTTTGGAACATTTAAAAGGGATAGTCATGTTCTTTTAAATCTCAGTGCACACATTTCAGAGAGCACCAATTTGTGCAAACACAAACTAAAGGACATCACAATATACCATTTTCTTGTTCGATGCACTATATTTTAGTAAATACATTTACGTCACTGTCGTTGAAGAACACTCAGTGAGTGCCCAGCAGATGCACTGTATCATAGCTGAAAAATCAGCAATTGTGGCGATGTTGACATGTTTAAATTTGGCTCATATTACATGAAGCAAATGAGAGTGCGGCACTTAGATGAAGAATTACATTCATGCTACATGGCTGTTGTTTTTTTCTCCCTCTTCTTTTTTCTGCTTCTTTCAAGTTACCAGATGGGAGGAATCAAATTATTCGGAAATGCAAAGAGCTGGGTTTCTGCAGATGGGCACCCCGGTTGGCCCGTGCAGCCTTTTACTCCTGTTGCTGTGGCACATGGGGGTATAATCAGCCCCACCCCCATGCTGCTTAGGAGCAAGGCTGGATCCAGCAGTATTTTTAAGCTAGGATTTCTGGGATGAAACATTTTTTTTTAACAACTTTTTTTCTTGTATTTTCTTTAGATCTTAGAAATATGGAGCTTGGGATTTAGCTCAGTGGTTCCAGCGCCTGTCTTGTAAGTGCAAGGGCCCGGGTTCGACCCGGTAACCACATACAATACTGAGCATGGAGACTCACGCCCAGCAGCAATCAGTACCACATACCACAGTGCTGGGCATGATGGCTCACACTTGTAATCCCAGCACTCAGGAAGCAGAGGCAGGAGGATTGCTGTGATGTGACTTTGAGACTGAGCACAGAACCAGCCTGAACTACAAAGTGAGACCCCGTGTCAAAAAAAAAAAAAATCTTAGAAATATGTTTTCTTTGTATATTAAAAATAGACTGGAGGCCAGGGATTTAGCTCAGTGGTTCCAGCATCTGCCTGGCAAGTGTAAGGTCCCAGGTTTGATTTTGGGTAACCACACACCATAATGCCAGGCATGGTGGCTCACGCCTGTAATCCCAGCACTCGTGAGACAGAGTCAAGAGGATCACTGTGAGTTTGAGGCTAGCCTGGGCTACATAGTGAATTCATGGCCAGCTTGAACTAAAAAAGTGAGACACTGTCTCAAAAAAAAAAAAATAGACTGGACCACAGGGATAAAATATAAATGTGATGAAAATTTCAACTTGAAGGGTTAGGTTGTGATGTATAACTGAAATTTATTGGTGCATTTTTCACCTGTGAACATGTTTCATATTTACTACAGGGTGTTCACTGCACTGAAGAAGTGGAAAGCACCAAAAGGAGGAAGAGTGACTTGTCTAAGGGCCTCCAGCTGTAGAGAGATGCAGGCTTCAGCCAGGAGGGCTGGGCTGTGATCCAACTGCTCCCTCCGACAGAGATGCAGACAGTTAGCATCTCTGCCCCTCAGCATCTCCATTAAAAACAGGAGTAAGCACCTCACCTTTGATATAGGGTTGTTGTGAAGGGACAAGAAGATGCAAAGGAGGCAGTTAGCTTTCCACCAGGTGCTCAGCGAGCACTTGCAATGCATTTGCCACCATTAAATTGCAAGGGCTCTATCATGGGAAATGTATGCAGGCCCTCCATACCTCACTATCCCCTCTGACTTGGAAACTTCACCCTTGAAGAGTTCAGACTGCTGTTGTTCCATCACACCCAATTGACAAGGATGAGCAGAGAGCATTGCTGGGTGTGTACAGGTGTGCACGCTCTGGCTGGCACTTCTGGACTGTGTCCACTGAGCACAGGCTGTGGTCTGGAAGATCCCCACTCTCATCCATCTCCAAGTGCACAAGAGAAATCATAGGAAGGAGGGGCAAGGCAGGGACACCACATATAACAGAAACATTTGTCTTTGTTCTTCAAGACTGAAGTCCTGCTCTTTTATTACATTGGTGAGAGAAATGGGCTGATACAGGATTCATGGAGCATCATTTGGCAATTATCAAAATTTTAAATGCACCTACTTCAAGTCCCAGCAGTAAAATTGAAAGGAATTAATAACATCAGCAACACTGATAAATACAGAAGATTGAAAACCATTCAATAGACGTCTATGTATAGTACCAAAAAAGGAAAAAGCACCAAGACACATAAGAGATGTAGAATATTATAATTCATGTAATATATGTACCCACCAATGTTTACATATACCCATGAGTGTATGCCATCACATGTATATGTAAGTAGGTAGACAGAGATAGATGATGGATGGATGGATAGATGATAATTACTCTTATGTCACTTTGTTTGGGTTCCTTCAAAATCAAACTCTGAACAAGGATATGCTCATGCTGTTTGTGATCCCAGAAAGCTCCAATAGGAAAGAGAAAAGCATGGAGGAAAGGGAATCAATCAAGGAGCTTTATGGACAAGACATTTACTGCTGAGGACAACCAGAGTGCAGTCCTGCTGGGAAAGTCTGGAGAACTCCGGAGCCCCCTGAAAATTCTCCACCCAAGGGAGCTGAAAATTAAGGTATTTATCCACCAACTTTCCACCTGTCTTTGCATGTGGGCTACTTCCAGAAGCATGAACTCACAGGCAACTCTAGCTTATTGAAAGTGCTCTCAGAATAAAACAGCTTGAAGACCTGGTATTCCCAGAAAAGAGATTTTAGTGTGTTGAGATGACAGGATATTAGGCAGGGAAGTAGAAGTATCTGATCAACTATGCCGAATATATCAGGAGGGAGCTGGATGTGGAACTGGGACAAGAAAAGGGGGAGGGGAACCGGAAGTCTGGGGGAAATGCATACTCACCATGAACCCTATTGCACTTCAGGGATGTTGTGATGTGCTTGTGTCATCTATTCTCTGGGCAGACAAAACGGCATGTAGAAATTAAATGGAGCCCTTGCTGTGATGTACAAGAGCCTTTCACACATGTCTCCAGAGTGCCTGAGCATGGTGGCCATACGGGACTGGCTCATTCTGACCTGTGCACTGTAACTTGTTGAGCTACAGCTTTCACTACTTGCTAAACACCAGTGGCTACCCTCCTCAAGATGTGATCATCAAACTCTCTGAACACTGGCAGCTCAGTGCCTCTCCATTGAGTCTCTGCTCTAGGGAACATGGTAGGGTTGGATTGTATCTCTCCTATACGCCCCAGAGGATCTACCAAGGCACATCCACATCCCTGCGTGTCTGTGTGCAAGGAGAGGGCAAAGCATGCAGGCTACACCATCAGAGGAGTGGGCACACCTGTGCATAGTTCTCTCCCCTGCCCTTCCCCGCTGGTCTCCACATATACATGCAAGCAGGCATGCACACATGCACGCATGCACTGCAGAATCATGGGATCTTGCTGGTACAGATGCCATGTAGGTTTTTCAAAAGGCTATTGAGCCATCCATCCATACTCAAACTACAAAATTAGAAAGAACTTCACATAGGGTCTTTGGGATTGCAATTGGGAGACTTACAGAAGTTCAAGAATGTGTAAGGAGGATAGGAATGTCCATAAAACATGATCAAATAACTTCTTGATGCATGTTTTGAAACTTCACACACAAAATAACTGTTTAGTGGTTCTGAATGTTCCAGAAGCCTGTGTTCGGGTAAAGGGTGGAGTTGCCCAAAGTTAACTGCAGGCAGCTGCGGGCATTTTACATAAATCCTTCTCTCTTGTTGACCTCCCAACTCCATGTCAAAAGATCTTTGGATGTGGTTTTCATCTTAACTGTCCTTATATTTTTTACCAAATTGTGATGTAGTGTATGAGGTTAAAGCCAGCCATTCCCCTGACACCTGGAAGCATTTTGGGGAGCTATGCTTCTGATCTTGAAAACAGCCAGATCAAATATGGCTGCCTGGAGCAGCTCAGAGCTTTGTGGAGAATGTACGTAGGAACAGTGGGGCTCCCTAGGAAACAGTAGACAGTGCTGAGGGGCTAGGCATGTGCCCCTCTTTCCTTCCCTTTCTTTGCCCCCTTCTCCATCCTGGCTGCCTTCAGGAGCATTTCTCACCTCCAAAATTACCTCATTCATTTCCTTAGCTTACTTATTAACCTCTCTGTCCACCTCTACTAGGAGTAGGCACCGATGAAAATGAGAATGGTTTCAGTCCTGTTCTCACTGTTTCTCCTGCATCAGGATCAGATCCTGGCATTAAAGAAGTAGTCAATAAAAGCCTATTGATTTAGTGATTGAATGAATGGGTGAGGAGTTTTTCAGAGTGTAGGAGAAGGAAGAGAGGAAACACAAGTGATGAAAGAGAAAGAAGAGGAACAAAGTGGAAAGCAGCACATGAGATGCCCAGAAGTCATAACTCCCATGGCTCAGAACTGGAATAAAATGAAATTTCTTCTCCATCAAGGACCTGAGAAACCTTCTCACAGTTTTTTCCTACCTTTCTGCCATTGCCTCCCACAAGATGGAGATGGACTATAGTTTTCAAGATGTGACATCACCAGAAGGCAATAGTGTCTCTGAAACAAATTCATTTTAGACAAGTTCCACTGGCTTTGCACCCCACTTATTAGGTTCCTGGACGACTTGACATTTTTCCAAACAGGCAATGGATGAAAATAAGTCCATATCTCATCACAATGAAAGCCATCTTTCCCTGGGACTGTAGGTCAGTTGCAATTGTTTGGACTGCCATTGAAAAGCTCTCTTCCTCCAACTCTGGGCTATGTACATGTCCCCACTGCATAAAAACTGAACTGAACTTCATACTTCTTCTGGCCAGTGGGATCCAGCAGACACAATATGGATAGATAGAGACTAGAAATTCAGTCATCCATTGGCTTGGTCATTCTATACTGGTGTTTCCCTAATGGAACAACACGCTCAGTTTGGCCACTTCCCTTTCGAATGAAGACATATGGAGTTTTCAGCTGGAATCTTATTGCACAGGACCCAGAGGCTGAAGCAGAGTCACCCACTTGGGTCCAACTTAGATCATCCAGTCAGAATTATCTGTATGGGAATAAATGTTAGCTGTGAGCCACTAGACTTTAAAACACATTATATGTGGCAATAAAGAATTAATTCATTAGTATTTGATGATACTCACATCTGACTTAGTCATGAGGTTGGTAATGGCTACTTACCTGCTACCTAAAAGGATATGCGCATGTTAACTTTAAATGCTAATTTCTCCATCCGTAAAAGAGAAGTAATGGTAACTTTACTCTCAGCACTTGTTGTAATGACTAAATGAGATAATCTATATAAAGCGCTTAATATCACACTGGTTAAAAATGGGCATTCTATAAACCAAAGCTCACAAGTGAGAAGTATGTTTTTAAAACACTTAATGACCTCTGCTGAAGTCAATTCCAAAACTTCAGCCCAAACATTTGATGCAAAATGAACAAATAAGTGTTTTCTCTTGGAAAATCAGACTACCAAGGTGGCTCAGGACCAGCATTTCTACTAGACAATGGCTAGAGCTAGGGGGCAGTATATCACTGTGTATGATTGGGAAAAAAAACAAAAACAAAACAAAACTGACCTTAAAAGAGAATCAAGTAAGAAAGGAGTTAATGTTTCTCATGCAGCCAAATACCCAGGGGTTCGAAGTCCAGGTCTGGCTCTGAGGCTGAGCAACACCATCAGGCCCCAGGGTCCCCAGCTGGCCTCTCTGCTATCTTCAGCCTGTGCTATTTATTCCTCATGATCTCAAGATGGCTGCTGCAAACTCAGGTGTGATGTCTGTGCTTCAAGAAGGAAAAAGGGGTGACACTGATAAAAAGGCAGGATCTCTTCTAGAAGGCTCTGCCCCTATTACAAGAGAGAAACTCTTTTTAGTGACTTCTGCTTGTATCCTAAAGTCAGAAGTGAAGTGTGGTGGCCATTGCTTGCTGCAAATTGGGCTGGGAAATTAATTGAAGCATTTCTTTATTGCATGCACAGTAAGGAAGCAAGTTGGACAGGTGTTGACTAACTCAAG
Organism: Petromus typicus; assembly: GCA_004026965.1. Taxonomy (NCBI): domain Eukaryota; kingdom Metazoa; phylum Chordata; class Mammalia; order Rodentia; family Petromuridae; genus Petromus; species Petromus typicus. The sequence continues at coordinate 67,776 of PVIR01003337.1, read as the reverse complement.
CTAGCGCATTGCAGTTTACACAAACTCTTCTGGGTCAGGATGGCCATTTCCCTTCCTGCTGAGGGCCCATGTGTGCTTGTGTTTGCACCCACTGCCATATATCGCACCTGTTTATTCTCAGCTGAGTGAGGCAGTTTTGGAGCACGCTCTTGCATTGCCTTCAGATCTCACAACGCAACTGAAGCCCCAAATCTCTACACATTAGCTATTTTGCCCACTCTTGTCATTGCCTTATGATCTCATTATGGGCCGGGCAATGTACAGTATGATCCAAGAAGGTTCTGGTCCACCTCTTTAAAATCACCTTCCTCATTCTGGCCATTTCTCGGCACAGCCTTGGCTAAAACTGAGGGAAAAAAATCCTTTTCCCTCCACTCCATTTGTCCTATTTTTCCTTTTGATGGACATCGATAGTTTCATACCATTTTTCAAGGCTGGCTATTGGAGTTCCAGGAGGTGACCTCTATTTACTACAATAAAATTAGTGATTTATAGAAAGTCAGAATTCCACAATCCCCCAAACGCCCCTTTTATCCCTAACTACTGTGTCAGCACGGCACCCAGCATCCACTATGGTTCAAAGGTCTGAATTGTGTAGCAAAATAAATCATTTTTAAAATCCCAATAGTTGTGTATGGGGCAAGCATTCTTAACTTGAATTGAGTAAGGAGGAGGAGAGGAGAAGCAGCCAACCTTGGCTGTGGTACATTACTCAAGTTGATGTGGGGCAGGGAAGATTGGCTATTCAATGTCAGTGGTACCACAAGCGGAGGTGAAAAAAATCTGTAAGAAGGCAAAATTTAGGTCCCATAAACACTCATTTTTCCTCTCCTCTCCTCATTATGAGTCTCCCTGTTTTCTTGCCTTTGTCTTTCTCACTCTTCCTCCCTTCTTGCCTGCTGGTCTACTTTGGAGCTCACCACAGAAGTCCTGGGTAATTGTTTCTAAGCTCTAATTTAGACATTTAAATATGTGCAGACCTCAGATCCCAAACTCACTTATTCAAATGCACTTGATATTGCACTTTACATAACCACGTTTGAAGCTAATCTTTGGACTGTGCAGTGGATGCAGAGCCTGTGTAAGCTTGGCCTCCTGTAGGCAAATCGGAACATTCAAGGGGTCTCTAGACCTCCAGAGAGGAAAGATGTGTCCCTCAGTAGGGTGAGGTCCCAATGGGCCCAGCTGCTCAGTCCTACCAGATTACTATATCTGAACATGGCTATTTTTGAGCTCCTGCTGCATCTGGGCATAGTTCTGAGCACTACAGACACAAAGACTCAGAAGCTATGGTCCTGCTTCCAAGAACTCATCACCTAGAGGAAGGGACTGACCTTCCAATAAGTCATTGACTCCTTTAAAAGAGCTGCAAATCCCCAAGATCAGTTCTTGGACTTGAATGTGTGTACAAATCCCCCATCCTGGTGAAAATGCCAACTTGAGCTCAGTAAATGTGGCTTGGCTCTGAGATTATACATCTAACAAGCTCTTCGGGGAGGTTGCACCCCTGGCCCAAGATAACACCTAGAGTAGCACTGACCAGGGAGGAGAGTCAGCCAGAAAGAAGAACCCTATAGGACTAAGACGAGCCACAGGGAGCAATTAGAGATGGCTTCCTCTGTCAGACAGAAACATGCGCCTGCCACTCAGGCTAAGAAATATAAACAGTCCTTTCTAGGCTTTCCTCATGGCAGGAAGGCCACCTGTCTCTGTGCTGTATAAACCAAAGGAGCAATTTTCAGCTGTGGGGTGAGTGACATGGCCATTTCAGGAGCGAATGTTTGGAAAGGACTCAGTGAAACACTGCTTAGGCTTGACAGCAGGAGAGCTCACATACACCGGCTCTTCCATTTTCCTTTTCTGTTTTCCTCAGGGAAGGGAGCTTATCAGTGCATTGGCAATCCTACAGCTCTTCTTGGGGGCCCTTTTCTCCCCACCCCTAAGCTTAAAGCTTATAGTACTAATCAGAATTCTTTTTTATTGAGACAGGGTCTCGCTTCTGTAGGTAAAGCTGGCCCTGAGTTTAGCCTTGAACTCTTAGCAATCCTCCTGCCTCTGCCTTCCGAGTGCTGGGATGACTGGTAGGAGCCACCCTGCCTGGCCCTGTGGTATGTGGTACTGATTGCTGGTGGATGTGAGTTACCGGGGATCAAACTCAGGCCCTTGTACTTGCAAGGCAGTTACCAGAATCACATAGCTAAATCCTTGGCTCACTAATTAGAATTCTTAATGTACTTTGTACAGTAGATACTTAATGGGCACTTTTAATATTCTTGAATAGAAAATATATCTTATTCTTTTTATTTTCTAAGCCCAAGACCACACTGTATACCAATTTTGTACTCCTAATAATCTCTTTTTTTTCCTGTATTTGAACTTGAACCCAGGGCTTCACCAATTCTTAGCCAGCTCTGAGCCACTGAGGTAGGTCTCCAACCAATTTAATTTGTTTTCTAATTTTGCTTCCTGAATCTCATTTTAGAAAACTTTTCCTTCTCTTTCTTTCCTTTCTTTCTTTCTTTCTTTCTTTCTTTCTTTCTTTCTTTCTTTCTTTCTTTCTGTATTGAGAATCTAATCCAGGGTTTTGTGCATGCTAGATAAGCACTGTACCATTGTGCTATACTGTTACACACCCCCAGTCCTCATAAAAGATCATTCTAGGGACTCACTATTTGGAAAATCTTTGGGCGGTCAATGGGTTATCAGACTTGGAAACTCCAAATATGCACTATTCCACTAGTTGTCTGCTGTCATAGTCATAATGTGTCACAAATGAGGCTGTTACTGAGTAGCTTTCTTCTTAAAGTGGCTCGCCCTTAAAGTGGCTGTTACTGGGTTCTGTGTTGCTTGCCTTTCTCTCTGGAGTTGAGGTTCTTCTCATCTCAAACAAAGAATTGAACAGAACAAAGCAAAGAGCAGTGGCTAAGTTTATTCAAGAAAGCAAAAATGGGGGCCAGGGCTTGATCTCAGTGGTTCCAGCGCCTGCCTTACAAGCACAAGAGCCTGGGTTCCAACCTCGGTAACCACATACAACAGTGCCAGGTGTGGTGACCCACACCCACCAGGATTCAGTACCACATACCAAAGTGCCAGGAGTGGTGGCTCACACCTAAAATCCCAGCACCCAGAAGGCTGAGGCAGGAGGATTGCTGTGAGTTTGGGGCTAGCCTGGGCTACATAGTGAGCTCAAGGCCAGGCTCAACTACAAAGTGAGACCCTGTCTCAAAAAAGAAAAGAAAAAAGCAAGCAAAAACGAAGAGTGGGGCAGAAACTGACTCTGCAGAGTGAGCTTGAGCTGAGTAGAGAATAAGAGAGTAAAAGCAAAAATAAAAGTAAATTGCATCTTGGAAACTCAAATAGCAAGCTCTTCACAGCATCAGTGTCTTTCATATTGTCCAAATCTCAAGCAAAGCCTAAAGAACTTCTGCCAGCAGGTCCTGAGAGTGCTAGGAACCCACGTCTCAAGCAGAGTCAGGTCTAGGTCATCCTACTGAAAGCCTGCATGAATTCGCATTAACAATCCACGTGTAGAGCTTTGGAAACTGTTCTTTCCATATTTCTGGGATGTTGTAATTAATAGGTCATGGCTACTACTCCAGCCATCTTTGCCATACTCTATTCTCCTATCTCAAGACCACTTATGCAATATGCTTATTGCTCATGGTTCTTCTACTTGATGTAGGGTTCTTGGGTGGGGCTCACTTACATATCCAGAGGTCATCTGGTTTTCAGTAGATCTAGGATGGACCTAGCTGGACAGTTATGATGCCTGAGCTTGGCCTTCCAACAGGTTGCCCCCATGGGGGGGCATGTGGGGGGGAATCATGGCTGTGGTGGAGGCAGGAGAATGCAAGTAGAGACATGCTAATGCTTGTTCCAAAGCCTAGACCTGCATTATATCTGCTCAAATTCCATTTGTCAAAGAAAATCACATGGGTCAGAGTCAGAATGGACCACAGCGCTACCACCTAAGCAGATTCTGGATCCAGGGAGGGGAGGACACCTGGGGCCATTCATGCAATCCATAGACTGAGTCTTTTACATGCAATAGAAGGGCTTTACAGTCATAGCTAAGCTGATCCAAGCAACATCTTTGCATCCAGTAAACATCTACCCTTCCCTGCTCCCGGAAAAGCCGAACAGCTGCGGAAAGTCAAGAAAAAACAAAGGCATCTGAGAGGAAGGAGAGCCACAGAGCATTTACTGACAATGCTCTATTCATAATCTACAATAATTCAAACTCAAAAGGATGCATTTACAATCTGCCAGGCTTTAGTATCCCCGCCCTCGAGTGGCATCGCTGTGCAGTAGAAATATCAAGCTTTCTGCCTCTTGCAAAGGCAAGGGCTGGAGCTTACGAAGTATAAACAAAGCCTAATAAAACAGCAAATGGCAGACTGTGGAATCCTTGGGAGGTGTCTAAGCTGGATGCCACAGGGACATGGTTTCATTCTGGTCTCATTTAACATCTTCATTAATGATCTGGAAGAGGGCATAAACAGCACATTAATTACAATCGCAGATGAAGCTAAATTGGGATTTGTTCCCTGGTCTGAGGGAAGGAACTCTGAAACGACCAGGCAAGAGATGGACCTGCTTGGCAAAAACAAATAGCACCTAAGAAAAACATCACAGCATACAGTGGGAGGGAACAGTTACTAGGAAGCAGTGACTCAAAAGGCAAAGAAGTTGCCTGAAATCTCTTTGGGCCACTCTAGGGTATTTGCAAATCAACCCAGAGGAGAAAGAAGATAGCTATCAAGAAGATAGCATCAAGAAATCAGGTACAGGCAAGCTGCCGCAAGAGTGGAGAGAAAGACAACATAATTTGGAGTATAAGCAGGGAATGCTTGACTTTTTTTTTTTTCCTTTCATGATCTCTTCCCACGAGCATATAAGCTTGGATTTGTGCTGATTTGTTTTCTACTAGATCCCCAGAGCCGAAATTAGGCCTAGTCTGTAGAAGTCTCTTAATAAATATTTGTTCGGTGAATTCCGAAGTGAGTGAATAAATGAGAAATTGCTGTGGCCTCTAAAAAAGAAACCAGAGGAAGCTTTCTCTCCATCAGTTAGGAACTGGTGTGGAGATGAAGTAAAAACAAGGCAAGCAAAGAAACAAAACAAAACTGAGTATGGAAAGCAGACAAATAAGTGAGATCTAATGGAGCTCCCCATAGAGCAGAGAACCTACTGGTTTAATAGTGTGAGCAGCAGTATTAGTGGTCCCAGTGCTTATTGTTGGCTGGCCCAGTTCTGAGGCATCATGTACATCCCTTCCGCAAGAAAAGTGCAAGGCATTTCTATTCCTGCTAGTATTTTATGTATGGTGTTCACAGATTAAGTACCTTTTTCCAAGGACAATAGCAATCTCATGCAGCGGTTTTACTGGTATCTGATTCTGCCTGCCACACTGGTTTAAAGGCAGGGTGCGAGAACCAGAGAGAGCAAACAAGAAAAGTAAACAAACACGGAGAAAAACCCAAGTGACTCCTCCCAGCCTTCCATCAGCAAGCCACACCCCTGGGACTGTGAGACTGCCGCCTTGACTCGCCCCCCATCCCCCCACTCCCGTCTGTGGCGAGAAGAAACCATCTGTAGTCTGTATTTTCTTTTTTATTCTCTTGCATCTCATTTATCTTTTATGTAAAGAAAAACCTGGAAACTCATGTCTTGTGTATTCATTATTTTCTATGTATCAGCACATACCTCTGTCATTTGCACATGTTGAGAACTAAACCCATTAAAAACACATGTTCTATCCTTTGGAAGTTATTGAAGGGACTTCCAAGGGCAATTGTTTCTATAGGAATCATTGATTTTTTTTTTTTTTTCCTCCAGTGCTTTGACATGAGAACAAAACCTCATTGTTCTGGGCTCCTCCTCCTATGAAAACATTGTGATACTAATTTTAAAATAATTGTTTGTTTTGTCTGGTCCTTATTATAGGAAGTGTTGAAGGTCATGAATTTTGAATTTTGTAATTACCAGCATCTATGGAAGCAGTAGAGTCCTTGGTGGGAAAGCTTGAAAACAAAGAAGAGACATATGGTGGCTGGAAAGAGATTAAAAAAAAAAATTGGGTTCAGCCCCTAAGACCCCAAAGATACTCTCAGCTTTCTGAGGTTCGTCCTCTGATTCTGAAAATTTCTTCCTCAAATTACTAATTTTTGTGGCTTTGTGGGATTTTTATTTTGTTTTTGCATGTTCAAATTCTGTTTGTATCCTTACAATCAAACACTTCCTTAATAAGACAATGACCTTAGAGTCCATTTTAAAGATCCAGGCTTTGTTTTAGGTATTCTACTGCTGATAGTGAAAGGAGTTGACAGAGAAGTGCTCTAGGAAGAAAGGAAGACATTATTTCAGAATTCTCACCCTGTGCAGCTCTAAAGCTTATGAGGGACAGACTCCATCTCCAAGGATGATTCTGAAGTAATGAACGCATGCCACCAAATTAAAAGGAAGTCATATGGCTCATTTAAGATCACAATAAGTTGCTCTCCACAAGTGGAAATGGCAACAGAAAGGCATTTTCAAAGCATGTTCCAGTTAGAATAGAGAGAGTGTATATCCTCCCCTTGAGAAATGATCCATAGTCAGGTGCGTTATCTATTGTGCCACTGGCCCACCTGCCTTTGAGAAATGAAAGAGGATGCCTTTAACAACTATGCAAGAACAACAGAGGTAAAACAGGGTTGGTTATCCTATAGAAAATGCTTCCTAACAAAAGATCTTCCTTGGCAAAGTTGTTGATAGTAGCAACATGCTTGGTATTAAAGACTTTACAGAAAGAAACTCACTAAATGTTACCTAAACCAGAATTTTCCAAAATGTGGTCCTTATGAAATTACTACCATCCCAGGGACCCATGTTCCAGGGAGCAAACTTTTGAAAACATTACATTTAAATATATCTTATTCAGATATTATATAACTTGCCACTTACAGGAATGTGTTGCATCTAGAAGCCTCCAGAACAAACCTTTCTTACTACTCCATTCCCTTTTGTCTACCAGGACTATTTCTTCCTTTAAGGATCTTTAAAGGAAATGCAATTATAAAGGGATTAAGCATTTTGTCATCTGGAAGGAATAACACATTAGCTACCTAAACATTAGCGATAATTCGTTTATCTAAATAGCCACTTACCACCTATTGATTCTGAGTGGAGAACAAGTCCCCTTGGAATTATCTTCTTAGAAGGCCTGGGTTAAAAATGGTCTGTAGGGGCCGAGGATTTAGCTCAGTGGTTCCAGCATCTGCCTCACAAGTGGAAGGTCCAAGTTTGATCCTCAGTACCACACACCACAATCCTGGGCGTGGTGCCTCACGCCTGTAACCCCAGCATTCAAGAGGCAGAGGCAGGAGGATTGCTGTGAGTTTAAAGCCAGCCTGGGCTGCCTAGTGAGCTCAGAGCTAGCCTGAACTACAAAGCAAGACCCTGTCTCAAAAAAAAGGGGGAGGGGGCCTACAGCATGAGACACTGACCTGCCCTGTGTTGTAGTTTAGCACAAGGCTGAGTTCTTATGGTTCGCAACCTTTACTCCAACAAAGAACACTTGTCTTTACCTTTTCCCCCATATTCCTAGTTTGTGAAAAATATTGGGTCAGAGTGAGCAAGTCTCAGTCCCTGCTGGGCTATCAGCGCCATTGGATAAGGACCTGGGAGCTGCCAGCCCATTGTGTCCATTCACATGGAGGAAGCTGGTAGCTTTGGTTTGAATTTGGCCCTCAAAATTCATCTGTTGGGGATTTTATCTGTACTTGATGGTGTTAGGACACGAGACCTTTAAGAGATGATTGAGTCATTAGGACCCGCCCTCATGAATGCATAAATGTTTTACTGCAAGAGTTAATTCCTTGTAAAAGGATGAGTTCACCCCTCCCCATATTCTCTCATTTGTCTTTTTGTCACATGACCCCTTCTGCCCTGGGATGATACCAAAAGGCCCTTACAGATGTGGCCCCTGGATCTTCCTAACAGTTAATTGTAGTTTCTGTTTGAATGGATTAAGAAATGCCTAGCTGTTGTGGGTATTGTCTGGATGGCTGGTATCCTCAACGGTAAACTGAGGAGGGAAGCCTCACCCGGGATGTGGGTGGCACCAACCAGTAGGCTTATAGCCTGAGGGAAATAAAGGAAAAAAGAAGAAGTTGGCTCCTTTTTGCTCTGGTTTTCACCATTTCATTTGGACATTTGGGCCTTCCAGTGCAGCCTTCCCATCCAGACACCTTCTAGACTCTGCAGTGAGCTCCCACCTTCAACTTCTGATCCTCTGGTCTCCAGCATGCTAGTGGCCTTAGTGGACTCTGCAAGTGGACACTGTAAGTCTGCTTTGTAAATCCTTTATATATCATTACAGCTGTCCCCCTGATACAATCTTGAACATCTTTTCCCCAGAATCACATTTATGTTAAAATACCCAGAACAAAATGAATTAAGACACTGGTCTTGGACCAGAGTTTCTCAACTAATGTTGCCCTTTGGGGTCACTGTTAGTGGAGGCTGCTGAATCCTCTATATGGTGCTTAGCTGCAACCTCTGTCTTTCTGCATTGGCCCTGCTAGCTGTGATGATCAAAAATATTTTGGGATAATGCAGATTACCTGAGGGGAGTGGGGAGGGGACACTGATTCTCCACCTCCAGTAGAGAACCACTTGTTCAGAGCATGAACTCTTCTCTCCGAAAAGACCACAGGTGGGAGACAGACAAGGAGAGAAGGTCTTGGTGACATTTAAAGCCTGGCTCCAGCTGTCCCTGAGGCTCAGCACACTTCACTTCTTCCTGTGGATTGATTTCAGGAGCCAATTAACTACCTTTTTTTCCCCTCTAAGCTGGCTCAAGTTGAATTTCTCTGGTTGCACACAAGAGTACTCTGTTAATCTATAATTTCCATTAGGATTTTTGACAAGCCAAAAATAGCTCCCTTCTTTACTCACTTCTTCTCTACCCCTCCTCCGTCCCACCAGGTCTATGATTTCCTTCAAGGAGCTCATGAGTCAGAGCCCCCCCACCCAGTAGACTCTGATGTTCAAAGGCCAAGAGGAAAAGCGAGTCCTTCCCAGGGTCCAGGGAGCCCCTACCCCCACCTCTGCCAACACAGTGGATGAAAATGGCTCCTTTCCTTCTTCAAGCAAGTGGCTTTGCCTAAAATAAGGTTTTTGTTAGCTTTGAGGGGGTGCAGGGTAGTGAAGAAAATGGTTTTTTTTTTCTTCTTTTATAATAATAGGCTAAGCAAAAACTAGGAAGAAGAGAAAGTTGAGGTCCCAGTGTCAGAGGAAGCCTTTGAATAAAAAAGTATATAGATGATGATTTTACCCCCAAAGGGACATTAGCGATTTCTGGAGATATGCATATAGTTTCAGGGCTCATGAGAGGAATAGATTTAACATGTATGATGTATAAAGGTTTTACAAGGCAGGGTCATAGTGGCTGCCCGCAGAGTCAGGGGTAGAAGAATACAAAAGGGCAGTCTGCATGCTGGAGAGCAAAGGATCCAGTTAAAAGCCCTAGGTCTCACTACAGTCCCCTAGAAGTTTGAATTATAAAGCCAAAAGACTGTGCTGGAAGGCTACAGAGTCTGCCATGGAAGCCTGGAGGTGGACTTCTAAAGATGGTGGTGAACACTGGAGCTTCTCCACAGAAGCAAAAGCAAGATTTTCTGCTTTCCCTTCTTATGTCACCTAGTATACAAGTTTATTGGTTGGTGCCACCCATTCCCCGTGTGAGTCTTCCCCCTTCAGTAAGGCATCGTTCAGAACTGTGCTAAGCCATTCTGCTAAGTAGTTCCCATTCAAGTTGATGCCACAGTTAAGGATCAGACAGATGGACTTATCTTCATGGCAAAGCCATTGACCACTGCTGAGGGGCCTGAGGAGAGGTAGTAGCTTTTCACCACCTCCAAACTACACAAACATTGGGGTCAGAAAGCCCTGGCCTCTTCAATATGATCTCCACGACTGCCTCAGGATTCAGATTAACAACCACACACACACACACACACACACACACACACACACACACACACACACACACCAATAGCCAGCCTCTGGCTGCAGGCAAAGAAACCTTCCCCAGATTCTGCTTCATTATTGTAGAACTTAGAGCTGAGAGCAGAAAATAGAATGCCCAGACAGGATGCCTTAAGATGGCTATAAAGTTGTTAAAATGTTTGAATGCTTCCAGCCCCAGTAGGCAAGCAGATGGTCTCCGGGTGGCACCTTTGCAACCCAGCCCTTCCCCAGAAGAGGGCATTATGGTCTAGGAACTAACAGGCCAATGTTATACACCAGGCATCCCCAGAGCCCTGCTTCTGGGCAAGCCCACCCTTCTTCTGATTGGTTAGCACTGGAACATTACTGGTTAAGTATCTTGACTATCTCACCTGAAAGGGAAAGGGACAGGAGGGTGTTGGAGACTCTGCTTATTTACAAGACTGCTTTGGAATAATCTGACTTTGACATTACTTTTTACAGATGTTTTACTCTAAAAAAATTTTGGACATGTACCCAATGATAAAGTAGCCTTGGCTCCTGCCACAGGTGGTCACAGTCAAGCAAGGGAGAGAAGACATAAGTGCCCTGAGCTACAGATGATGGAGAAGGTGCTCCAGGAGGGAGGCTGGGACTTGGCTGATGGATATGGTCATTTCCTGTGGAGGTCATGATGCATGTGTTGGTTTTCCAGGGCATCAGGATAGAATGGCAATGTGCATCCATGCTATCTTTTGGTTCCCCAATGGCACACATGGGCAAACCCACTGGTAGGATGGCATCTTACTCCCTCTCACGGAGGAAGCACACCCATTGCTCTGGGAATATGTGGGCTTTTCTGGGGCCTAATGAGCTGCTGGGCCCATCTGTACATCATGGGACTGCTACAATTCAATGCAACTGAGGTTAAAGTGGAGAAGGGGACTCTATACCTATTTCCCTACTTCCTAAAAGTAAAGGAGGGATGCTCCAGCATGGAAAGAACAACAAACTTACCGTTTAAAACCTAGTGCTGTTGAGATGCCAAAGAAGAAGGCAATGATAATGGTGAGCAAAGTTCACTCCAGTCAAAATAGAAGAAAAACTAAAAACTGACCCTTTCCATCAATATCCTCTCTCCTTCTTCCTATGTCTCTTTTTCCTTCCACAGTAAGCAAGGCCCTGTCCTTTCTGAGTCCCATTAAAGTGGGATCTTATGCTCATTCTATAGCCAACTATTCTGGCTCATTCTATAGCTGGCTCATTCTATAGCCAGCTATTAGCTGATAAGCTTAACAACTCCCAGTTGGTATTTGCAGTTTAATAGGGAATTATTGAAGACCAAAAAGCATTCAAGTTCACCAGAACAAAGCACAGATTTGTAGGTTGTGAGGTGATATTTTGGAGAGCAGGAAAATTGTGTAGGTAGTTCTCAGCTTTCACCATGTTTATTGTCCCTCCCACAAACCCCACTAAGTGTCTGAACTCTCCAGTAGTTTTCTATTCTCATCCTTCACTCTCAGCCCATGCGCACAAACCATCAGTGGTGTAGCTTGTCAGCATCCAGACGGAGATTTCTAATTGGGCATTTGGGCTGCAGGAGATTGGCCCTCAGGGTGGGGGGTGACAGAGGGAACGGTTGATGGCTTGGAAATGGCTAGGAAAATATCAAAGATTGAGTTGGGGACTGTCAACTAAAACAGAGAAGGTGAGAAGAGATGAGAAAAAAAGATGAAGAGCAGTGTATGAAGTTAGACTGTGGTTTTTTTGTGGAAGATTGGCCAGTAAGAAGGTCATGATACTGGAAAGGCCAACGAGCTTTTGAAATAAGGATGTTTTGTGTTTCATTTTGAGTGGAGGCATATGTGTATGCTGATGTGGTTTGTCTCCCTGGTCTGTGTGTTGGAGGCTTGGCTCCCACTGCACTCATATGACAGGGAGCAGGATGGTTAAGAGGTGGGATTTTGTGGAAGGTTACTGGGATTCTGCCCTTGGAGGGAGCTAATGTATTTCTCATGGAACCCCATGTGGTTCCCTGGAGCACAGGCTGCTATAAAAACAGCAAGACTGGCGCTTTTCTACTCTGTGGCTTCTTGTCTTGAAGTGCGACCTTGCCCATATGCTGTGACTATATTCACTATGTTGGTTCAGCCAAGAAAGCCCTCACTAGAGCCCAAATCAAGGGTACCACCCAGCTGTGAGCTTTCCACCTCCAATATTTCAGGTTAAGTAGGCTTCTTTTTTACATACAGTATCAGCTTTGCAGTATTTTGAGATGACAGCACAAAATGGACTAATATAGCCTTCCTGCCCTCCAATTTCAGTAACTGAAAATTTCTTCAGGTTCTAAGACAAATATTGGTGCTAAACAAATCCTAAATGTAAAAGTTAAGGGTAATGTGGCCAAAACCCTAGGAAATGCTTAAATTCTGCTATGTTTTAGATCTAAAATATTCCCCCAGTGTCTTCTATGCTCAGAAGTGGGGCTTTAGGAAAGTGATTAGATCACGAGGACTCTAACTTCAGTGGGTCAGTCTATTGAGGAGCCGTAGTCAGAGGGTCTGATTGAGAGGTAATGGGAGTAGGAGATGGGGCCTAATTGAAGGGACCATAGACCTGGTCCCATCCCTTTCTCTTCTGGCTCTCTCCCTTTCTCGCTGCTTCCTGGCTGGCATGAGGGGAGCAGCTTTCCTCTCTTTCCTCTTCCTCCCACCATGACAGTCCAGCCTCACCACAGGCCCACAGGTCTATAAGCAAGAGAGCCATCAGATCAAGAGCAGAACTCTCTAAAGTTGGGAGCCAAAATCAGTCTTCCTTCCTCTGATTGTTTTCCTCAGCTGTTTGTTCACAGGAATGAAAGCTACTAATTCTGCCTGTAGCAATTAATCATAAAATAAATAATATAAAACTAACACAAAACATTACTACACAAATATAGTATTTTTACACAAATAAAATTTAGAAACAACATCCAAAAGGTCTTCTACAAGGAATGCTTCACCAGCCTCTCTTCTCTGCCGGCAGCTTGTCTGTCTTTCTGGGTGTCTTAGTGTGATTTCCTACAAAAGCAGATCCTGAGACAATGGCTGGAGTGCAGATGGCTTACCGGAAAGAGGAAGATAAGAAGGTGTAATGTGAATGAGCAAGTAACTACCAAGTGTAATCTGGGAGTTAATTCCCATGAGGATTCTCCAAGGAATGTTGTAAAATGTGCCACAGAATTGCTCCCACATGGAACAGGGAAGGGGAAGCTGGGACATTTGTTTGATCTGCAGCACCTACCGACCAGCCTTATCTACGGGCTGCCATTGGAGCACGTTCAGTGCAGCCTCTGTAGGTTGCCTCGAAGGAGACTGAACAAAACTCTGAGTGGAGGAGCAGAGAAGCTTAACATCTGCCACAGAGCCTCACTCCAAGTTCATCTCCATGCTAAGGAAATTTTCAAATCTTTTATACAAGTACAACCTCCCCTTTGACAATAACTGCAGAACCTTTATCTAAGTGGCCTTTTCTTTGTGTCAGTTTAGGTATCTCTCTAGGACTCAGTTTCTTCACTTGTGAAACAGTGCCAGTAAATGGGGACAAGAAGATGCCCATGGTAAATTGCAAAAGTGGCCGAAACTTTTCATCCTTCCGGCATCCATGTCCTTAACAGAGTAATTTCGCAGCTTCTCTCATGAAGAAGCAGAATCTATTTCCCTAGTCCTTGAATCTGGGTTACCCTTGTAAATTTGCTTCAGTCAAATGCAAGTGTAGCAGAAATGACAGCTTGCCTGTTTTGAGTCTCGGCCCCATGAGTCTTGTGCCCCTAGAGTCCTCCCTCCTCTGAAGGAAGAGCAGGACCCAGCTGCTGGTGGAAACAGAGGAAAAGTGTTTCAGCAAAGACCTTCGTAGACCAGCCAGCCCCTAGCCATCCAGATGCTCCAGAGAGTCCAGCTAAGCTGCCTCAGCCAACAGCCAGCTGCCCTGGGAACAGAAGCTCCCAGCCAACAAATAGACTTGAGCAAAAATAAATGTTGGATGCCGCTGAGGTTTTATGGTTGTTACCCAGCATTATTATGATAATAGATAACTGATACAGCACCAATTTCACTGAGGATTCAAGAAGCATATAAACACGTGCAGGATTTGGCAGAGGGCCAGGACCATGATCCATTTCCCTTAAATGTTAACTATTATTGTTATAATCCTTATCACACTATCGGAGTGTGCCATGCATCCCAATAACTTATATACATGTCAGTCTCTCCTACCAGGCTAGGGCCCCCTGAATGATAGAAAACCAGCTCCAATTCATCCCAAATGACATATTTCCCTCTGTCCAGGAGCCCATAATTCAACAAGGGGAATGGCACGTGCATAAAGTCTGTGGTGGGGACTAGAGATAGCAAACATCCAAAAGTGCTGAACACAGAGCTAGCATAAAGAAAGTGCCTGATAATGATAAAGCAAATAATAAAATCCAAGCATCCCCAAATCTGGGCATTTGCATGAAAGGTAAGATTGATAAGGACAGAGCTGGCCCTCACTGCCAGCACACAGAAATTCAGTCAGGGTAATGATGGGCTTCTTTCGTGGTTTTATAGACCTTGCTGCAGCTCACACTTGCAAGCTTTCTCTCCCTCCAGAGACCAACAATCACATGATGAAAAAACTAATTAGAGCAAGCATGGTGCCCAGAATACATAGCCGAGTAAGGAAATTTTAGTCAAATGAATGCAAAAGGGCATCTATTGTAAATCTATCCTGAACAAGTGTTTACTTTTGTTCTTTTCCAACTTTCCTAGGGGAATTTACTGTTTGAAAAAGGCATGGTAAAAATCAGAATATCTTCACACGATGCCTCCCAGTCCGCACAGAGCTCCCCTCGGGGCCAGTGGGCTGCATGGAAGCAGAAACACTCAGCAGCCCCTGCTGAGCCCAGACAGCAAGGTTAGCAGAGACTGGGACAAATTCATCTTCATTTTGTGTCTTCGACAGCCTCTCAACTTAGGTCAGGTCCAAAGCAAACCAAGTATGTTATTAGAGGCGGGGAGAGGTGGTGGGGAGTGTGTGGGCCAAGTGCATTCTGTATCCATCCCACAAGCCACTCGCTGGAGGACCTTGACCTAGTTCCTTCATTTCTCTGAATCTTAGTCTCTCATCTGTGAAATAGGGATAGTAAGAAGTCACCTTGTGCGAGCAGTACGAAGACTGAAGAAGAGATGCTGGTGATCTGACTCCTGTGGCCAGGGTGTAAGGGTAAGATAGCCTGGTGGTGCAGGAACTGGGCTCATGTGACAGGTGGCCTGTATTTTTATTTTTGCTCTGCACCTCACTATTCTTAACGTCTCTGTATCTCGGATGACATCAAATCTGTAAAGCAGAGAACATCATCCCTGACTTTGAACTTGTCATGGGGATGAGATGAGTGGACTCAGTGTGAAGTCCTAGCAGCAGTACTGGTCTATGGCCAGAACTCAGTAGGGCTGAGCTATGACTCCTATTCAGATAGAATTATTAATAGAAATCTCTGATGACCAGAGATCTCCTCATCATCTCTCTTTAGTCCAGATATCAGCTGCACTCCATCAGCTCATACGCCCAAATGGCAAGAGTGGATTTAAGCAAATCATAACTCCATGAGTCATGATTCCAGTTTATAAGCAGAGAAGCACAATTCAATTTTATAGGCAGCTGGGCTGCTAATGAAGAAGAAGCCCTTAATTACAGCACCTGACACAGAAGCCCTGTCTCATGCCTGCTCGCCTTGCTTTTCCTCACTTGGCCTCCTCGAGTCTACTGCCCCTCGGTTTCTCTCCTTATTCTTTATTCTGTGTCCCTGTAGAGGTATGTCAGTGGTCAACAGACCTAAACAGTGAAACTGCTCTCTGGCTCCCGAACTCACACAGCACATGTCGTACACTAGAAAAGCAAAGCTTAGATCCCCAGAGTTCTGACTTCTGACGATAATGAGGACGCCTCAGAGTATGGGGAGCAAAGAAAATGGCCCTTGGAATGAACCCAAGAGAAATGTAAAGTTTTGTTGATGTCAAACCTGTACGCCAATATTTATACTGACTGTATTCATAATTGCCCCGAACTAGGAACCATCCCAATGTCCTGCATCTGGTAAATGGATAAACAAATTATGCTACTTTCCTAAGGGGGAATACGACTCAGCAATAAAATGAGCAAAGTGCAGTCAGTCACACAGCCAAAGAGGATGCTTCTGAGACAAGCACTCGCCCGTTCTGTTACCATGCAGACACCACACAGGCCTGTCAGGATGTCAGTCACTACACAAGGCCTTTACGGGGCAGTAATAGGAATTGAGCCTAGGCCTTTTGCCCTGAGAGACGTCTTCTGCCTCTTTTTATTTTTTGTTTTGAGGAAAGTTCTCACTGAATTGTCCAGGCTGAGCTCAAACTTCCTGCCTCAGCCTCTCAAGGGGCTGGGATTACACATGTACCCACCATGCCTTGCTTCTCTTGAAACAAAGGGATAAAAAGATGAGATAAACATGAGAAGGGCGAGGCTGCTGATGGCAGACTGTTTCATGTCTCTTTTCTTTTCTTTTCTTTCTTTCTTTTTTTTGGTACAGGAATTGAACTTGGCCTCACTCTTGCCAGGCAGGTGTTACACTGCTTGAGTTATATCTCCAGCCCTAGAAGACTGTTTTATAATAAAATTTTTCTTTTATCAGTATAAAGAACACATTTAAAAATAACTATTAAAAATATAACATAGAAAATATAGCCCAGTAACATTTATTATCAAGATCAAGTACTACGTAGTATTCATAACTGACTATGTTATACTTTAATTTGGTTTTTGTTTTCTGTTTTGGTTGGTTTGGTTTTTTTGTTTGCTTGCTTGTTTTTGAGGCAGGGTCTCAGTATATAGTTCAGACTGGCCTCAAACTCACAGTGATTCTCCTGCCTCAGCCTCCTGAGCACACGGATTACAGTCACATACCACTGTGCTCAGCTGCTATACTTCCTTATGGACATAGTAGCTTTATTTACACCAGCATTGTCACAAGCCTGCGAGTGTATGATTATTCTGATCATGACAAGCTCAGAGTTTTTCATCTCCACTACAATCTTACAGCTTCCCCACCACACATGGTGTCTGTTGCCTGAAATGTCATTATGCAAAGCCTGATTGTGCTAATACAAGCATAACGTGCATGTGTGTCTCAGGTGCACTAGCTAAGGAAAAGAAGTCAGACTGAAAAGGCTCCATATCATACAAGTCCCTTTAATGAGACTTCCTGAAAAAGAGACAATTCCGTAAGGACCAAGACTAGATCAGTGGCTGGGGTAGGAGGGTGGCTACCAGGATCCTAGGGAACCAGTGGACAGAACAGGAATTCCTGTATCTGCACCGTGGTGGTGCTAACACAGCACATGCATCTGTCCAAGCTCAGAGACAGATACACTAAAATAGATGAAATTCAGGACCTTCATGCCTAACTGCATCCCTGACCCTTCAGAAAGCGTTTGCTTTGAGACGAGTCCCTAAGCTGGGCTCCAACTTGTGATCCTCCTGCATCAGTGTCTCAGAGTGCAGGGATAACAGACATGCATAAAATAAATAATTTTTATTGGACGAAAATTGTTAGAAAACATAATTTGCTAATAAATAATCCATAGGAACCCTGGAGAAGTAAAACAAAAAATTTCGTGATACTTTCCAAAACTAAATATAACTTCACTTTTTTCATATTATGTACTTTATTTTTATATTATGCATTTCTTGAGATCCTCCTTAGCCACAGAGATGCTTTTTTAAAGCAACGACAATTAATCTTATCAAATGTAGTAACATTAGTGTATGAAAGTATTTCTGTTCCCAAGCAAAATCCATCTTGGAGGAAGAATAAGATATGAATTCCATTAAGCAAAACATGTTGCCAGCACTCCTCCATGTTGGATGATGCGTAGGCTGGAGCACCTTGTTTTACATTCTGGAAAAAGAGATAAGTGCTGTGAGCAGGCTTTGCCCAGCCTTTTAAAAGTGACCTCAATGGACAATGACCTAGGCACTGGGAAAGCTGCTCCTAGGAAATGAAGGCAAAGTTGAATAGAAACAAGGGCCAGTGGGTGGTCCCAGAAGCACAGCTCTGTCCAAGTGAGAGCCAGTGTGGATAACGATCTAAGACTCTGCATGCGGATAGCCTCAAACTTCTCCGGGCCAAGCACTTCAGGAGAGATCTGATTTTTATATTCTGTTACAGTTAGGGAAAAGCAAGGATTGGCTTCTTGAGTTTCTTCCACCCACCCCCATTAAGATTATTTCTCCAACTTAAAACATACTTCACTGATGACTCATCAGTGCCAGCTCTTCAAAGGATGACAGCTCTCAGAAGTGTCGGATGACGAGACAGTAACCCAAGCTGGGTGGTTACAAGTGATATGAGCCAGCGTGTTTTGAGTGTGTGCTGAGTGCCGACGTGTGTGACTTCATTCCATCCCACCACGGCCTACATGGAAGATGTTGTTATCACCACTTCACAGATGGGAGATGAAGGCTTCAAGAGGTGACACAGCTTATTCTTAACTGTTTTATATTTTCAAATGAAAATGTTCTGAGATTCCATGCTAAGAAGAAATGGTGATTTATAAATTAAATTTAGACAGAGGTTGCATGAGGTAACAGGAGGAAAAGTGAAATCATAAAAAAGTTGGCAATGGTGTGTTGGAAAGTGTTTGTGGTAACAACCAGCTTGGGATATACTCTAAATAAATATTGCACTGTGTCCAAGTTGCAGTTATCCCTGTGAAATCAACCATCTTGCAAACTTCCAACTAATTTAACTGCCATCTCTCCTGGGAATCCCAAGTAGGGAAATTTAGAGTGAAAAAAATGTCAGTTTTGAGAGGGGTAATAGAACCCTGATAAACTAGAAGACAGGGAAGGGAATAGCAGGGTACCTGGAATAAGAGTGGGATATGAAGACTATGGGACAATAATAGAAGGGGACAGATTTGAGACCTACTGAAGCAAAATGGAGGTTCACTGGAAGTTTTCAAAAGCCAAAGGAAGCCCAAGTCAACATGGTCTCCAAAGTTTAAGGCTATGCATGGAACTGGGGTTTACCTCCAGAATGAGTGTCAAAGAATGTCCAGCTTTCTATAAAACTTCCACAAGAATAAGAGTTGGGAAAAATGCAAAGGGAAGTCATATTTGTAGGAGGAAGGACTGTGTATCCAACAAGTCTAAAGGACACCACGAGGCTGCAAAGGGAGAATAAAAAATGAGAACAGGTCAGAAACTGACAGGAGGGATTGTTGGCATCAGATTTTTTTTTTTTTTTTTTTTTTTTTAGACAGGGTGTGGCTTTGTGGTTCAGGCTGGCCCTGAGCTCAGCCTCCAACTCACATCACATCACAGCAATCCTCCAGCCTCTGCCTCCCAAGTGCTAGGATTACAGGCGTGAGCCAGCACACCCAGCACTGTGGTATGTGGTACTGGTTGCTGCTGGGGTGAGTCTCCACACCCAGTATTGTTATGTGTTTACTGGGGATTGAACCCGGGCCCTTGCGCTTGCAAGACAGACACCAGAACTACTGAGCTATATCCCCGGCCCCTAATGAAGCATTTAAACACTGATAGATACATTTCCCTCATTATTCCTTTTACTTACAGATTGTTTTTTGTTGTTGTTGTTGTGTTTGTTTTGTTTTGAGACAGGGTCTGGCTTTGTAGTTCAAGCTGGCCCTGAGCTTAGCCTCAAACTCGCATCACAGCAATCCTCCTGCCTCTGCCTCCTGAGTGCTGGGAATACAGGCATGAGCCACCTCACCTGGCACTGCGGTATGCGGTACTGGTTGCTGCTGGGCATGAGTTTCCATGCCCAGTATAGTATGTGGTTAACTGGGGGGTCGAACCTGGGTTCTTGCGCCTGCAAGACAGGTGCCAGAACCACTGAGCTAAATCTCCGGCCCCTACTTACAGATTGTTTTTATAGCTCTTCTTCCATGTTTGCTTTTTTGCAATTAACTTCACAGTAATTTTTTCAAGTTTTTAAAAACTTTACATTCTGAGCTAAATCCCTGGCCTTAATTTCCTCTCTCTTTCTCTCTCAGTGCCTGGGATCTAACTCGAAATCTTGAGCTTATAAGGCAGGGGCTAGAACCACTGAGCTAAATCCCTGGGCCCAAAAACCTTACATTCTGACGATTATAACTTTGATTCTATAAATTAATTTTAGGAGATATCTTTTAATATCTTTGTAATACTGTTCATATGTTTTCAATTCATAGAAAAAAGTAACACATCTATCAATATATTAAAGTCTTGTTGAATAAAATACTATTTTGTGTCTCAGACACTTTCACTCACAACCTGAAGGAGGAGTTGTTTACTTTGGCTCCCACTTTCTGAGGATCTCTTTCATGGTGGTTGGACTCCAAAGCAGACGTGGTGTGGATAAGGGTATGGCAGAGAAAAGCTGTTAAACTCATGCAGCCATTAAGAGAGAGAGAAGGAGCTACAGACAAGAATACTCCCTTCCAGGAGCTGGGGATTTAGCTCAATGATCCTGTGCTGCTTGGCAAGCACAAGGTCCTGAGTTTAATCCCTGGTACTGGCAGGGGGTGGGGGAGGGGTGGGCAAAAAAACACACTTAAATTCATGCTGTAATAATCTGTTTTTATCCAGGTTCGTCTTTTGACAGGCAGTCTGCCATGAACTGGTCAATAGACTCATTCACTGAAGAGTATAGCATCCTTATGATCCAATCATTTTCCAGACGAATGAACTTTGGAGGGACAGTTTAGATATAAACCATAACATTCCATCTCCAGCCCCTAAAAGGCTCATGTTCATTTCATTACGCAAAATGCCTTTAGTCCACCTCTAAGAGTTGCAAAAGTCTAAATAGTTCTGGCATTACTAAGAAGTCCAAGCTGAAAATCTCTAAGACTCAAGGCAAAGTCTTTGCTGTGGGCCTCTGTAAAAATGTAAAAAAAAATGAAAAAGAAAGTTAAATATTTCTAACATGAAACAGAACAGAGCAAACATTCTCAACCCAAAAAGAAGAAACAAGAAGACAAAAAAGAATGGAACCAAAGCAAGACTAAAACCCTACAGAAAAGCATTCCATCCTGTAGCTCCCCATCCAGCATCTGGGTAGGGTGTGGTGAGACGCAGGCAGCCCCACTCCTGTGAGCGTGGGGCTTGCAGCCCACATGTCCTCTTTCACAGGCTGGCTTTCCTTGTTGGCTGCAAGTTTCCTCAGCAGACGTTCCATTTTTCTGGCATCTCTAGACTCCATGGCTGCACACTGCACTATAAGCTTCCCCCTCACAACCTCACACACTGCCTTTTCAAAGCCTTCTTGTGAAATCTGGGTGAAAACCTCTGTGACCCCATAACCCTTATAGTCTGCATGCCTGAAATACCAACATCATGTAAATTATGCCAGTGTCTGCCACCTGCTCAGGCAGTAGCTGGGCTTTCTAGTCCACATCACTGAACTTTTTCCAAACTCTTCCCGCAGATTAGTTCCAATGGCTTCTGAAAATAGGATCAGGTACAGTCACAGCAAAGTTCCCACTGCTGGTACAAAAATCTGCACTAGTTGTTATTTCCAAAATTGACACCCAATACCCAATTTGCACAATATAAAAGAGGAGAGATTTATTTTGTTTCCCATTTTTAGTAGGTTCAGCCCATAGTCAACTGGCTCCAAGGCAGAAATTACATGCTGAAGAGGACATAGTGGATCAAAGCTGCTAACCCTACCACAGCTGAGAAGTAGAGAGAGGCAAGGGTCTGGGCATGGAAATACACTTCCCAGTCATACCCCTGGGGAAAGACATCTAACCAGGCCCCACCTCCTAAGAAATCAGCTGTGGACTCACCAGCTATCTTAGTCATTTTCTGTATTGCTAGGACAAAATGTCCAATACCTGCAAGTTGAAAGTATAGCAATTTCCCTGTGGCTCATATTTCATTTCATTGTCAGCTGCCTCCCAAGGAGAAACAGCATGGCAGAGGAGGTTGAGGGAGGAGAGCTGTCCAAGACATAGCAGACAGGAAGCAAGAGTAGCAGCAGGAGCCAGGAAGGAAGAAATCATCTTCAGGGTCGTACAGTGCCCCACCTTTTCTGGCCAGGCCACGCCTCCTGACAGCAAGTCAGTTGTATAATGCATTCCCCTTCTGAGTTTTCCATATATAAGCACATGAGATTTGGGGAGATTTTAGATCTAAACCATAACTCCAACAGACCAATCCAACTGATGAGGGTAGCATTCCCCTGATCCAATCACTTTCCAAACACAGGAGACTTTGAGGGGCATTTCAGGTCGGAACATAACATTACATGATGTGCATCTTCAATTGAGAGCTTGAGGGCAATCTTGCCTATAACTCTATGGCTGCTATTTAAGTTTATTTTAGCACACACTAACTCATTCTATCAGTTATTTTCAAGGACATACCATGTTATGCAATGAAGAAAAAATGAACTGAATATATAGTCCTTGCTTTTTACCTTCTTAGAAAATGATCATTTCAAACAGGGGAGAGAGTTGTAAAAAAAAAGTTCAGATTTAGGTAACGACAGCTATAACATGCAAAACAGAATGTGTTATAGAACATAGGATCAGGAAGTTTGGAAAAGAGCTTATTTATTAAGGTTTTTGGGGGTTTTCAGTGAAATGACATGTCCACTAGATTTGGATATGAGTGTTGGACAATAGCAATATTGTCCATTCATGTATCTTTTAGAGTTTACTGTTATTCAAAGGGATGATTTTAATTTAAAATAATTTATTTTTATTACAAAAGTATTCATTAAGTTGTATGTTTTATAAAACAGTTTTCTTTCATCTGAGTGAATTTTGACAGTATACATATATGAATTTTTAACTGATTTTAATATGATGCAAATACTTTCTTGGCCAGTTTTATTAATTTTCTTGGTTCAGAAACACAAAAATATTACAGTTAAATCTGTCACTTCCTGTTTAATTTCTCCTATTGTTTCAATCCCTTACAAGTTACCATTTCAACAAAGCTCTAGCAAATGGGGTCCCGTTTTGGACAACACATTTCAACAGTCACATGGAATTTCTGAATAGCATCCAAAAAATGATGAGAAGTGAAAAGTAGTTTGCCAGTTTTCATGAGTAAAAGTTAAAATAGAACAGATCAAAGAAAGAGCTCTTACATTGTCCCCAATCGTTGATGAGCAATGATTTTTCCATATCCACTAAGTTGATTAAGAGAAAATGTGTTTTACAACAAAGTAAAAATAATCTTTTTCTGAAGAACTCATTTATGATCACAGTACTAGAACAATGGAATAAACTCCAAAATAAGATAAGGACCTTCCATCCCACGGGTTTTCCCAAAGAAACAGAAACTTTTTGTATGATACTCTATATAATGGTGCACAATCTGTAGTTTTTATTTGGAGAATCTTTCAAAGAGTGAATGGAAATGATAGGACTGTTGGAAACCAGGCCAGGGCATAGGTTTCTGGGCCAAACATAAAGATCTAGAACAACTGGTCTACCTCATCTTTTGTAGACAAATTAGATGGTGACTTACCTAAATTTCATGATCTCTTTTCAGTATTTGATAGTACTAATCAAAATGCAAGCCACTTTTTTAAAGATAATACTTCTTGTCACAGCTGTGTGATCTTGTGATGTGTATTAATTCATTTTTGGCCCTGGGCAAATGGGCTGTGAACACTTCTTCCCTTGGATTCCATCATAGTCATGAAATTATATTTAAGAACTAAAACTATGGAGAATATAAGTTTTTAAAGGTTTAGAAATGCTGTGCTGTTAGAAAGTTAGATAAAAATAGTTTAGCATACTCCTAAATTCTCAAATTAACCGAACTTTCTTCATAGGGCATGCATATTCAGCACAGAAGTCAATGGTCAAAATCTGGTCTTTAGTGACTTGAAAAAAGACATAAAAATGCATATTTTACATTTTGAAAAGTCTTTAATTGACTACTAGAGTCATGGTAAAAAGAGATTAGAAATTTTTTCAGCTGCATAAGATTTTCAATGAGTTCCCTAAGGATGTGGGTGGATATCTTTGATTTTCAGATTGAGCCGATTAGAAGGAAGGAAATGTAGTGTCGGGCATTAGAACTTCATTTTTATTATCCAGCACTTATGCAATTCATTTCCTCTCTGAATTGAAAGCATCCTTCATAATATCTTGGTTTGTGTGGGCAGCGGCACTCTTAGAGGGTGGAGCTGCAAAAATTAGAGGAAGGCTAGGTAGGTGGCCCCCAAACTAGGCTTTAAAAGATGACCTTGTATAGCTAGGGTTGCCAAGGCCCAAAGTCAAGGGACTTAATCAAATTTACTCAGATTTGGAGACACTGACTCACACTAACAGATCTGAATTCTCTAAGGTCAGTGTTGAATAGTCGTAGGCAAGTGACACATGGATTTGCTTTTCCTTCCTTGACAAATCCTATGAAATCACCAAAAAGTTACATTTTAAAGAATAAATCTATAACAGTGTGAGGAACACAGTAGACATCTCCATCATGAGCCAGCAATTTGGAAATACTCCTAAAAGAGAGAATGCAACAGGGATTATTTATAAGGGAAAAACTAGAAAACAACATAGCTTAAAACATATAGGAGGACTGGTTTCAGTGGAGTTCCATCCTCAGAGCCAATGCAATCCACTGATTCATTATTTTATTTTATATCTTTTCATTTCATTGAGATGGGGTCTTGGGAAAGCTGGTCTTGAACTTAACAATCCTCCCATCTCAG
Source organism: Petromus typicus (assembly GCA_004026965.1). Lineage (NCBI taxonomy): Eukaryota > Metazoa > Chordata > Mammalia > Rodentia > Petromuridae > Petromus > Petromus typicus. The sequence goes on along the minus strand of PVIR01003337.1, from coordinate 43,058 downwards.
GTGTCCACATAGTTGTAATTCATTCTTCTATTCATCACATATTTGTAACCATTTTTTATATTCCAGGCCCTGTTGTAGGCCTTGAAGTCATGTCAGTGAACAAAGCAAGATTCTGAGTTTTTGGAGCTTATTTTCTAGTGGGATGAGACCAAAAAAAAGAAAAGATTTCAGTATCATAGAAAAGATGAGTCTATAGAAAATGAACAAGTAGATCAGAAGAAAAGAGACCATCAGGACAGGAAGGCCCATGTCGCGTAAGATGGTCAGGTCTTGATGAGGAGAGAAGAGAGTTAAAACAAGCAGCATTCTGGAGGAGGAGCACTCTCAGCAGAAAGGACAGTGCGTTCGATCGCGCCAGGGTTGGGGAGAACATGCCTGGCATGTTAGAGGCGCTTTGGAAAACCAGAATGGCCACAGGAGAGTAAGTTAGGAGAGTAGATAGAAATGAGGAGTCTGATAAGTCGTATTGGTTAGACTGTGTCGATCTTGTGTGGACTTTGGGTTTACTCCTAGTGAAATGGGGGCAGAGGTAGGAGAATGGGTACATAGGAAGAGAAAGAACAAGCAGGATTTTGAACAGAATGAGGTGACCTAATATATAAATATGAAAGGGCTGGATACCAGGTATATTTTGAGAATTGACTTGGGAGGGCAACAAATAAACATAGATCACTACTCCTAATAAGAGAAGATAGTAACTCTGACTAAGATGTAAGCCAAGCTGGTGAAGTGAAGTGGTCAATTCTAGATTTTTTTTTAAAGAAACAATATCCTGATACATTGTGGAAGGTTCTGAAAGAAAAGTCTTGGGTGACCCATGTCTGGCTTGCCAACTGTGTAGGTAGGGTTGCCCACATCTAAAACAGATGTTCCATGAGTGCCATGTAAGGTTGGGGAGGGGAAGGTGATTGAAAGTTCTAGTTTGGCTGTGTTGAGCTTAAGATATTCATTACATACATTAATAGAATACATTATATTAGTTGGAAAGAAATTAGTTTCTTCCGCTCTTTTCTCTCAGCATCCACCCTATCCCATCCCCCTTCATTGCCAAGTTGGCATAGGCCCCATTAACAACCGCCTGAAGAGCATCCCATATATTTCTCCAAACTCAAGGAATCATAAATAAACAGGAGTTTTTATACAGATATATACACTTATATACACACCGAAATTGTCTATACTGCCTTATCACTGAGAACCAAAATTCATACAATTTGCTGTGTTTGCCTTTCTCAACTCAACACCCCCTGCAATCCTTCTCATTTGCGGAGAAGATCTCTCCTCCTGACAGGAGCTGCAGAGCATTTTATGATGCTGATGCACAATTCATTCAATTATTTCTTCATGGATGTATGTTTATTTTGTTGCTAATTTTTGCCAGTGTCGTTTTACACATAATCATCCATATTGGTTGTTTTATTTCTATTGGCTCTATTCCCTGGAATGTAATCAGTGGGTCAGGGCCTCTGTGGATTCTTTATTGTAATAGATGCTGCCAGACTTTTTTTTTTTTTTTTCAAAAAAGGCAATAATAATTGACATTGTCAAAAGTAATCCATGTGCAATAAATAATATTGTTCTTTTTAATTATTACCAGTCTGATGGATGAGGAGTAATATCTCATTATTATTTTAATTTGCAATTCTTTGGATTCTGGTAAGCTTGGATAACTTTTAACATGTGTGTTAGCCATCTGGATTTGGCTGTGAGTTACCTGTTTATTATGCCTATTTCCCCTTTAAAAAGTGGAATGATTTATTTTCACTTATCAATTTGCAAGAATTCATTATTTATAAGAAATATTTGCCCTTTATGTGTTATCTACATTACAAGTATTTTTCTCAATGTGTTTGGTTTTGATATCTTTTGCCATTTAAAAATTTTAAATAGGGCTGGGGATTTAGCTCAGTGGTTCCGGCGCCTGTCTTGCAAGCACAAGGACCCAGGTTCGATCCCCGGTAACCACATACCATACTGGGCATGGAGACTCACACTCAGCAGCAACCAGTACCACAGACTACCTTGCCGGGCGTGGTGGCTCACGCTTGTAATCCCAGCACTCAGGAGGCAGAGGCAGGAGGATTGCTGTGATGTGAGTTTGAGGCTGAGCTCAGGGCCAGCCTGAACCACAAAGCGAGACCCTGTCTCAAAAAAACCTAAAAAAAAAAAAAAAATTAAGCTATGATATAATCAAATATGTCTATCTTTCGTACTTTCTGGGATTCTGGTTTTGGTTAAAAAGATGTTTTCTGACCCTTATATTTGCAAATATTACCTATATATTTTTCTAAGACTTGTTTATATTTAAATTTTTAATCCATTTGGAATTTATTTTTGGAATTGTTGTAAAATTGAGTCACAGATTCATTTTGTTCTAGATGAATGGCCAGTTATGCCAGCACTATTTATTAAATAAACCATTCTTTCCCATAGAATTGAAATACTACCTTTGTCACATATTAAATTATGATATATACTGAGATCTATTTTTGGATTCACTCTTCTGTCCCACTGATTTGTCTACTCTTATGCCAATACCATGTTGATTGTATTACAGTGATTTTTATCACAGCAGCTTTCAGTTGAAGGCAAGTCTCTCATTATTTATCTTCTACATACTTTTCTTTGCTACCCAAGCATTTCTATTTCCATGTAAATTTTAAAATAATTTTATCTGACTCAGCCCTCAAAAAGAGAACTACTGGAATAACAAAAGGAAGTTTGCTATAGCTGTTTATTTAGGAAGGTAATTTTTATTTCTAAATCTCTAAACAGTAGTTATTTATTTTTAAAATGCCATTTATCACATCTTAAAAAATAATTTCCTAATATGATTAAACATCTAATTATTAGTGTGTTTCCCCAAATTGTGTCACAATTATTTCACTTTCTTGCTAAACTTAGGATTTAAATATGGCTATAAAGTGTACTTGGTGGTGATAGGTGGTCATAGTTGTTGAAAGCTTTTTCAGTCCAAGAACTCCTCAGATGTCACAGGTTTTCTGGTAATTTACTGAAGAAAATAGATCATTTGTCCATTTGTATTTTTCCAGCCTGAATTTTGACAATTGCACCTTTGTGGTGTCATGTAATGTTTTCCTCTGTCTCCTGTGGTTCTCACATGTTGGTGGCTCAGTGAAGAGATCTGATCAAATTTAGGCTTAATTTTCAGGCAAATACTCACTCTACTTGATGGCACAGAAGACCTGATTGTCCCTTGTTATTGTTTAGTACTAGTCTCTCTATTGATTAACTTATTTGTATACATATGCACACAGAGATGTATGCGTGCATGCATGTGTGCCTGTGTGTGCACACGTGTGTGTGCTGGGAATGAACGCTGAGCTTCTTGAGTGCTAAACAGGCACTCTAGCACCAAGCTCCCCTCAGCCCACAGTGGTAGTGTTGTGATCTCGTCAGCCCTTCTCTTTCTCAGCTGGGGGAGTTTAGAAATCTCTTCCACAAGGTGCAGTGGCAGTGGGAAGTGCAGTGGGGCGAGGAAACGTGATAAAGGATGAATATCAAGTAAACTGATTTTCCTCTAACGGCAAGCACTGTGTTTTGTTGTGTATTGCATTATGAACTAGTGGATATGAGCATACTGAGTGTGCCTTCAATCTATTAGAGCTCTTATCTACATGTTTCCCTGGCCTGTGGCAGTCTCATCAGACTGACTACTCAGTTGGACATACCTTACCAGTTCTTAGGCTAAATCAGAGAAAAAGAAGCTCAGATGCTTAGGACAGCTGTATTTCTGGCCCTAAACCCCTAAAGCCTGTGAAGTCCAGCTGCCTACTAGGGCAAATGGCACTGAGACCACCATCTGTGCGCTTGGTATTACTGTCCTATTCACTGTGACTGAGCTTTTTCAAGGGACAGAGTAGAAAATAGCATTTGTTTACAAGACTGCATGTCATGAGATTACACTAATAGTTCCAATTCAAGTATGGGATTTTTACTTAACTCATTGATCTCCTTTCTTCTGCACTGAAAAATTGTGGTCATTAACAATCTCAAAAGAATTCTTCTTTACTTCACCTCATATACATCAGGTTCCAAAAACGGTCATCACACTCCCTATGACACATATGTTTTCTGATAGTAGCTTAAGATATTTTTGCACATTAGTTTTTGCCCATACGACATATCCCAGTAGAGATGAGCTTTCAAATTACTGTGCTTTCAAGTCACTTTAAATAGGTTCTCTGTGTGTGGCTGTGCCACGGCCTGATTCCCTTTTGCTTGGGATCATTTGCTTTATTTTGTTTTCCATTTTTAGGAATTTATTTTTAAAAATCTAAGTTGGTGATAAAATTGTGTCTCTCTCCCTCTCTAGTTCCTCTGTCCCTGACTCTCCACGCACCTCTCATTATGGGATAATAAATATAATTTTCCTTCTTTCTTTATTTAGGGAAGAATGGGCTTTTTAATTTATAAGAATGTCAGTATTCATTTCCTTAAATAAATATATCTATCATACTTAAAATTAACATAGATTCATATGACATACATAACACACATATGCATGCACATACATATATATGGCTTCCCCCCCCCCCCCCGGTACTAGGGATCAAACTCAGGACCTTGAACTTGCAAGGCAGGTGCCGGAACCACTGAGCTAAATCCCTGACCACACATATAGAACTTCATAGTTTAGAATGAAGTATTCAAGCAAAGCATATTCAAGAAAGTATAGCTTTAGTCTCTGTCACTTTTTCCATGGGAAATCATATAAACTGCTTTTAATAGTGAATTAACCTTCTGGTTTAAAGTATAAGTACATTCATGTTTATACACATATAATATAACATACATAATATGTTCATGTACGTGTATGTATCTCCCATTTCTTAGTGAAGTGTCAGATAACTATACATTTCTCTCTATCTTGTTTACTCATTTTCCAAAGTGTCCTGAGACCATTCAGCCTCTTGATTTTTATTTATTTATTTAAGGTTTTCTTAGTTTTTTGAGACAGGGTCTTGCTTTGTACTGCAGGCCGACCCTGTACTCACTATGTAGTCCTGGCTGGCCTTGAACTCACAGCAATCCTCCTGCCTCTGCCTCCCAAGTGCTGGGATTACAAGTGTGAGCCACCATACCTGGCACTATGGTATGTGGTTACTGGGTATTGAACTTGGAACCTTGTGCTTCCAAGGCAGGCACTAGAATCACTGAGCTAAATCCCTGGCCCTTGAGGGATTTAATTTTTAAAAATTAAATTCCTTATTGTTACATTTCATACACAGCATGATCACACTCAACACTGGGAATTTGTACCAGTGTATGACATGAGTTAATTCTCATTTTTACTCATTCCTCTACCCACCCTACAACCCCTGATCCCCCCATATACATATGCTTTCTTTTTTTAGATCATATATTTTCTTTCCCCTCAATGCTTTCTTCTACCCTTTCCCCTTTAAATATTTTCTATTTCACAATATCTATCATACATTCTAGAGCTCATTTACATTTTCAGATTCTCGAACCAGAGAAAAGATACAATATTTACATATCTATGACCTGTTTATTTCACTTATCACCAGCCCTTGATTTTTAACACCTTTATTTGGTGGAGCTCCCTTCGTATCCAGCTTCCAGTCAGCCTCACTCCGGCTAGCCTACACTCCGGCGGTCTGCAAGGGCCCCACCCAACCGTATCACACAACTTGCCCTTCCAGGCTATTGACAACATCTGTGGGGCGAGAAGTTTTATTTTTAAATTAACTCTTCCCACCCAAAGACAAGTATATGAAAATGATATCAGTTATATTTTAGAATGTAATTACATTCTATCCTAACGCAAATTCTAAAAAGTTTTTAAAAAAGAGTTTAGTAAGCTGGTTAGACAACATGATAGAAAACTGGGCTGAAGTGGCCAAAAAATAATGAAGGAAGGATTTCTCTACTTGATATTGGACAGCCTGCAGTGTGGATTTACTTTACTAACATATTGGAACTCTACTTGCCACAATGAGCCAACAGAGGCCAGATTTGGCTTCTTCCCTAAATAACTAGATTACCTGACAAAACAAATGAAGTAATAGTTTTCAGCCACTGAACAACAGGCAGCATAGAGAAGGAATACAAAGACGGTGAACTCTAACTCTGCTGCAGCTTCTGGCTAGGAGAGAACCCTCAGCTGAGTGCACTGAAGGCCTGTGAACACTCTGTGTCTCTCTTCTGAGGATACAGTGTGCAGACTCCCAGGAAAACAAGGATGCAAGGCTATGTGGGACAAGGCCAGAGAGTAAGAGCCACATCAAGAGGCTCTGAGGATCTTCAGAGGTCTCCTTTGAGTCCTCAGTTCAGTTCTGATCATTCTTACATTGGTGCTTAGTCCACTCAGGTTGCTGTAGCAAAATATCAGTCCAAAGAAATTTGTATGAGAAAACTCCATGAGGTGAGGCTAAGATGACAACAACAGATCAAGCAGCAGCATCCTCAGAACTAGCTTTTGGCTGAAACACTGCTCTTTACCCAACTAACAAACTAGAAAGGCAAACTTTGAAAGAATCAAATTTGTTTCAAATAACTTAATTATGTCTCCAAACAAAGCTCTAAATGTTTAAAGGATTTTCTTTTTTTTTTTTTTTTTAGGTTTGAGTAGGAAAATTTTATTGAGAGAGAAAGCTTCTGCCTCAGAGAAACAGAAGGGAGAACCCGGAAAGGTGAGTAACCTTAAAGGAATTTTTTGAAAAAAAAAAGTACTAAAGAAATAAAAGTCCAAGTGGTTTGCATCTAGAGTGTATGAAGTACAGAAGAGATGTTAAGAATATGGATAGGTGGGCTGGGGAGTTAGCTCAGTGGTTCCGGCGCCTGTCTTCAAAGTACAAGGACCCGGGTTCGATCCCCGGTAACCACATACCATACTGGGCGTGGAGACTCACCCCAGCAGCAACCAGTACCACACACCACAGTGCTAGGCATGGTGGCTCATGCCTGTAATCCCAGCACTCGGGAGGCAGAGGCAGGAGGATTGCTGTGATGTGAGTTTGAGGCTGAGCTCAGGGCCAGCCTGAACCACAAAGTGAGACCCTGTCTCAAAAAACCTTAAAAAAAAAAAAAAAAGAATACGGATAGGTATTTATGCATGTGTACTACTTATTTTACTTATGAATGTGGCCTCAATGTGGATCTGTTTGGCTAAAAATGTCTCTAATTTATCATTCTTTGTGGCTGAGTAATATTCCATTTTATTAAAAACCTCCATATATTCTTTATCCAGTCTTCAGCTGATAGGCATTTGGGCTGTTTCCAAGATCTGACTATTGCAAATGCCGCTGCTGTAAACATGAATGTGGATAAGTATGACACTTTTAATTCTTTCGTGAACATACCTAGCAGGGAAATAGGATCAAATGAGACCTTCAATCCTAGTTTTTTGAGGACTCTTCACACTGATTTCCATAGTAGCTGCACCACTCTATGTTCCCACAAATGGTGGAGAAGGGTTCCTTTCTCTGCGTAGCTTCGCCAGCATTTGTTGCTGGTTAATTTTGAGGTAGCAGCCATTCTTTATGTAGTAAGATGAAATCTCAGTGTTGTTTTCATCTGCATCTTTCAAATGAGCAGTGATGCTGAACATTTCTTATGTTTCTTTACTGCTTTTACTTCATCTGAAAAATGTCTGTTCATATCAGATGTCCACATTTGACTTGAGTCTTTAATTTTGAGCGGTCTGATTTTTTTTAGTTATTTATACATTCCTTTGAGCTAGTAAAAATTTTTCCCACATTATAGGTAGTCTTTTTCTTCTGCTGTAGTTTCTCTTGGTGTGTAGAAGCTTTTTAATAAGATGAGATCCCAGTTGTTGATTCATTCTGCTAGTTCCCATGCTGCTGAGTATTTGTTCATAAAGTCTTTCCCTATGCCAGTGTCTCTAAGAGTTTTGCCTAACCTGTTTTCCAGTAGGTTTAGTGTTTCTGTTTTAATGGGTTTTGTTTTTGTTTTAGATTTTAATTCAGTTTGGCTTTGAACTCACTATGTAGCCTCAAATTCGCAGTAATCCTCTTGCCTCTGTCTCCTCAGTGTTGGGATTACAGGCATGAGCCACCGCGCCCAACTCTGTTTTAATATTAGATCTTTAGGCTGGAGATTTAGCTCAAGTCGTATCACACCTATCTTGGCACAGGGCCCAGATACCCAATACCTCCCCCCAAAATTAGATCTTTTTACTCCTTGATCTCCTTTCTCCTTTTTCCTGCACTGAAAAATTGTGGTCATTAACAATCTCAAAAGAATTCTCTAGTGTGAGAAACTGAAAGTGTAGATGAGGTCCAAAATGTGTAACAGGTATTGTGTAATAGGAAGAAAATCTTCAAAGGTGCAAGGAAACTGCTGGAGGAGGGAGCAGGGGAAAAGCAAAGAAGGGAAAGAAAATAACTGAAGGTAGAAAGGAAAACATGGAAACAAAACTTATGTATTATTGGGGGTGGAGGGGCTGAAGGGAGGACAGGGGAATGGGAGAAATAAGAATCCAGACACATCATGTACAGGTACAAATTCTCAATGAGGAATGTGATCATAATGTACCCTTAAAGTGTACCAATAAACTCAATTAAAAAAAGAATGTGAATAGAAAAGGACAGCATGTAAAGAGGGAAACGGTCCAAAGGAAAAATCACAAGGAACAAGGCAGAGCGGAAGAGGAAATAATTAGAATAAAGATATGCCGTGTACTGGATCCTTACAATCTCAATTGATATAAATGTTATATGCCATAACATGAGCTAAGATTACTATCAACAAGAATGAAAAATGGGATGGAGGAGTTTGAAGAGGAGGGAAGGATGGAGAAGGAGATTTACAAAAATAAGAAGCTGCATTATGTACATATAACTGACCCACAAGATGACTGTCAACTGTATGAATTGCAGACATGTACTAATATAATTTTAAAAATCAGTATCAGAAAAGAATGTGACAGAATAGGAATTTTCAGCCTCCATCTGCACACAGAGGCCTCGATTCTGCCCGTGACCCACTGATGTGAGGATCTGTGTGGAATCCTGTGCTGGAGAAGGTCCAGCACACAGCTGGGGGCAAAACCACTGGGGGACAGAAAAGGGAAAGTGTGAACATGAAGGCATGTTACCTGACAGGTTCCGGTTAGAGAAAAGCAAAACAGAGTGACAACAACAAAAAAGAATGAAAAAGAATAGGAATAAGCCCACGGGAGTTATAGGATAGCGTTAAGAAAACTAACTGACAGATCAAGGGGCTGAGGATTTAGCTCAGTGTTCTGGGGTGTGCCTCACACACACAAGGTCATGAGTCCGACACCAATACCAGTAAATGAGTCCCCAAAGTTGGGACAACTGACTTTCAAGTCCCCCTCTGTCTCTCGTAGGCAGAAACTATCTCTCATTAAAATTTTTTCCTACTCTTAAAAAAATCCCGAATCCTTTACAGATTAAGAGAATTATAGAAGGGGAGAGAGGTTGAACAGAAACATATTTAGAAAAGCAATGACTGAAAACTTGCCCAATATGGAAAAACATAGGATCCTCTAGGTAAAGGACGTTCAAAGGTTGGCCAAACAGGTTCTACCTAAAGAGGTTTTCACTGAGACACCATATAATCAAACTGACAAATGTGAAAGATAAAATGAATTTTAAAAGCAGCATGAGCAGAGAGACAAGTCACATAGAAGAGAAAGCTTCCTCCTTTTAGACTGTCGTATTTCGCAGCAGAAGCCTTGTAGGTCAGGCAAGAGTGCGATGATGTGCTTGAAGTGCTAAAAGTAAAAAACCTGCCCGCTAAGAATACTTTGCTCAGCAAAAGTAACCCTCAGAAATGGAAACGAGATGAGGCTTTTCCAGACAAACAAAAGCTGAGTGAGTTTATCACCACCGGACCCGTCCAACAAGAAATGCTAAGGACAGTTTTTCAAACTGAGATGCAAGGATGCTAACTAGTGACAATGAAAGCATACATAAGAGGAGAAGACTCTCTCGCAAAGGTAAATATGTAGCCAAACTAAAATACCTTGGGCCTCTGCTAATGACAGGGTGAAGCACTTGTCACTCACTGTAAAATTAAAAGTAGGTACAATAACTTTCTAATAGATAAACCACTAAAAATGTAAATTATGGCATCAAAACCATGAAATGTGTGTTAGGAGCAAACATAAAGAGACTTTTGTATGTTGATGAAACCAAATTATTATTCACTTAAATATATTTTTATAGCTACATGAGAAATGTAAGCCTTGAGGTAACCAGAAAGCAAAAATCTACAGTAGGCACACAAAGGATGAAAGAAATCAAAGCACACCACAACAGAAAATCAACAATTCACAGAGGAAATAAGCAAGAGATGGAAAATTACAAAGGAACTGAAGTACAGAAAGACTATCGTGGCATTAGTAAGACCTCATTTATCAATAAATACCTGAAATGTGAACAGATTAAGTGGCCTAATAAAAAAAGAGTGGCTGTATGGATTTTTAAAACAAGACTCAAAATATAAGCTCCTAGGAGAGACTGGCATTTGCTTTAAGGACCCACAAATGCAGGAATAAAAAGGAAAGCAAAATGATATTCCATGGAAATAGAAATCAAAAGAAAACAGAGAAGACATTATGCCCAAATCAGATAAAATTGACTTCAGATTATAAACAAATTCAGTGAAGTTGATAATATGAAATCTGCCAGGCTCTGGCTAGGAAATCCAGTTGGAGAGATAAATGAAGATGTGGGTGTCAGAGAATGTCTTTATGGGGGGCGGGGTCTTTACGAGAATGGACAGAAGCTCTGAACCCACTCAAAGCCCCAGACTTACTGAGGAACAACAGAGGGCCAAGAGCTCTGAGTGCAGATGTTTGTTCTAGGTAGCTAGAAGACAAGGCCGGTGACAGTTTGGCTGAATTACTAACTTTTATCTGACAGTCCCCTTGGAAGTTTCTTTGTCTTGTTTTGCAAGATGTTAGGACTCCTTGGGGTTAGCAGTCTTTTGCCTCCTGAGTCAACTTGAGCAGATATGGATCCACTAAGTGTCACAAGGGACTCCACAAGAATCAACATACAAAAACTGATGGAATTCCTGTGCACTAGTGATACACTGTCCAGGAAAGAATTCAAGGTGAGTTGGGGATATAGTTCAGTGGTAGTGCTTGCCTAGCACCCTCAGCGTTCTGGGTTTAGCTTCCTGCATAAATGGGGGAAAATACAAAAAGAAATCAAAGGAGCAATCCCACTTACAAAGGCAATGAAGAGAATAAAATATCTCAAAATAAATTTAGCCAAAGAAGTAAATATATATATATATATACATATATATATACACATATATATACATACACTCACTGAAAACTGAAGCACTGATAAAAGAAATTGAAGATGGGCCAGTGATTTATCTCAATGGTTCCAGCATCTGCCTCACTAGTGCAAGTTCCCAAGTGTGATCCCCGGTAACCACACCACAATGCTGGGCATGGTGACTCACAGCTGTAACCCCAGTGAGGCAGGAGGATTGCTGAATTCGAGGCTTGCCTGGGCTACATAGTGGGCTCAGGGTCAGCCTGAGACTACAAAGTGAGACTCTGTCTCAGAAAAAACCAGGAGTGCATATTGTAACACATGACCTATTAATCCCACTCATAAGGGAAATATGGGTCAATGTATCATTGGTTCCTGAATCAGTGGAAATGGTGAAATCTTCTTTTTCGGTACTTTCCTAAGTGCAAGATGTTTCTGCAAAATCTGTAAAGGTGGCATTTGGAAATAAAGCCATCCCTATACCCACCAAGAAGTTTCATGCACTGTGTTGAGAGTTCAAACTTAGATGGCACGTGGTCCCTGTTCTTAAACCTTTCTAGTTTGCTTTTCATCTCTTCCTTTATGTTTTCCTTAGAGGTTTCCATTCTTGCTAACTTCTCTAATAGCTTACCACTTGGATGGTAACGGTGACAAGGTGCTGCCCCGAGTTCCCAGCTCCTTTACTTAAACAATTTTCTCATGAGGAGCAAGGGGCAGAAATGATTAGGATCCTGCAGCAGGACCTTCCTTAGGCCCATGGATCCAGGGCTCCTTCTCTGCTATCTGGGCAGGAGAGGACTCCACTGAATCCCTCCTCAGGCTGATACTCACCCACCAGGCAAGGTATCCTCAAGGCCAACAAAATGCGGCCATACAGAGTTCTCGGTCCTGGAACCCTAGATGACTGCCATTATAGCAGTGTTAGGTGTGCCTACAGAGAATCCATGCAGGCCAGGAAAATTCCTAGGTATCTATGTCCAGATCCCCCAACTGTGTATTGGGCCATCAGGCATTTCAGGTAGGGCCTGATTATTTTTTGTTTCCTTTTTGAGACAAGGTCTTGCTTTGTAGTTCAGGCTGGCCCTGAGCTCACTATGTAGCCCAGGTGAGCCTCGAACGCTAGGCAGTCCTCCTGCCTCTGCCTCCCGAGTGCTGGGATTACAGGTGTGAGCCACCGTGCCCAACATTTTGATATATGGTTTAGGGAACCAAATTCGGGACACTGCACTTGCCAAGCAGATGCTGGAACCACTGAGCTAAATTACTTGCCCATAAGTTGTGTTTAATATACATGTCTCTTTGTTGAGAGATTCCAATATCATTTTTTACAGCTAAAATTCTTTCTCAGTCTATCAGAAATGAAAGCTTTTCCTGTTACCCTGTGTCACATTTCGATTTACCTTGAAAGAACTGTTACACCTAATTTAATCTTTAATTTCATCACTTTCTGGAACAACTACTGTAAAGGTCACCAGTGGCCTCTGTTATTTTAGATCCAGTGGTCTGTAATAGGTTTGTATTGTTGCTGTAACAAATTAGTGCATCTTACAACAATGAGAATTCATTTTCTTACATGTCTGTCTGACAGAAGTTTGATAGGGACTCACCAGGCTCAAATCAAGGTGCCTCAGAGCTAGGGACTCTAGGGGGAGTACCTTAGTAGAGACTCTAGGAAAGAGTCTATGTCCTTGGTTGTTAGGAACCACCCTGTTTGAGAATTGCAAGGTCAAAATTGATCAGGCCTTCCTGCCTGCAAGACAGAGTTTAGATTTGACTTTTGTCTTCATCTCTGGTAGCAACAAGACTCAGTGCTCCCACATGCTGTGATGCTTCAGGGCAGAACTGCACCAAATTGCTCCCTTCTTAAAGACTATTGCTGACATCTCTCTTGCCCCTGGGATCTTCATATACATAACTTCTCTAAGACTATTGTTGGTGTGGCCCTATCTTTCTGGGTATTTTGGAATGTAGATAATAAAAGGTGTGGTAGGCTGGGGTCCAGAGTCCTTGCCACCCAGAGTAGCATGGATCAGACCCAAGCTCAGTTTTCTCTAAGTCTCATTTCTGCCTAATTATTCATTATTTCGCCGTGTTCCCTAAACTCATAAGAGACTAAAACTTCATGTAAAGTTCTGGTTACGTTCCCTTCCCCTGTTCACCACACTTGGTCATTAAGATAGCAGCAAAATTTGGTTCCTCGTGGTGGGGGGGCTGTTTCCTTCTTGGCTCTCAACTAACAGTTGATCTCAGTTTCTAGAGACTACACTCATTTCTTTGCCCACAGCCCCCATTCTCCCTCTTCACAGCCAGTAATGGTAGGTTGAGTCTGTCTCTTGCTTAGAAACCCTTCTGCTTCTTCATCATTTCTTTGTCTTAGTGTAAGGAGGTTGAAGTGACCCCGTGGCAGCCATTGTGGAAGTGTTTTAGGAATCCATATTGTAAAGTGCTAAAGCCCTAGAGTTTTAGGAATGGAAAACATAGATCACCAAAATGGATCACTGGGAGCGAGGGGAATTGTTCTTGTTCCCACTACTTTTTCCAAGACTTACGTATTCTACCTCTTACAGAAAGTGCGCTGCGCTGCATTTTGAAAGTGCACTGTGTTTGAAGTGTGCACACTATCTTCATAAGATGCCTCTGAGCTAGTTCCTCCTGTCAGCTCATTGACCTTTTGGTATTGCAGCGCATGAGGAGAATAGTGAATCTCATGGTCTCATATTAGTTCCTGCACCTGTTTTATATTGAGTCCCTCTGTTGATGGCTGATCACCGAGGCTGGCTGATATTAATTGGATGCTATGTATTAGTGCCTTCTGCATGATGGATAATTCCTGATTATCACACAATGCAAAGATCTTTACATGCTGCCCACTTCCCTATGTCCATCCACAATGCTTTATCCTACACTTTGTTGTCCTCCACTCTTCCCAAAGTATTCTCTTTCCAGGGTCCTGGCCAAGATATACCATCCTGTCCACAAGTCTCTGTGGAATCTATGTTTTGGCCACTTGTCTTTCCTAGTGATTGACCAGGTGTACGCCTGAAATTCTTCCCATTGAGAGGATGACTACTTATTTTTGTCTTTCAACATTTCCTGAGTGGCCATCATCCATTTCTAGCCTGTCCCGCTGTATAAAGCTGAGCTACCTGTGAATCAAACTCAGGCCTTTTTACCCTACATGAACTGATCATTAGGACCACTTCCCATGCAATCAGAGATGTGTGCTGGCAGTGATGTGCTAGTAAGAACCAGATTTCTGGGGGAAATAAATTGTTTTTAGTATTAGCTAATTTTCATCATATAATTATTTATAACAGTTTCAATTTATAACAATTTCAAACTTCCAAAATGGCATCACAATAACAGCAGAGGATTTCTGAAATTTTAACAATAAGCTCTCATGAGCTGACTAATACAAACTGGCTTCCACTCAGTACTGGAGGTAACAGAGCAATGCTGGGTAACAGTGGTGGATGACGTGGACCACCTATGTGCTACCTGCTCTTATAACTTGCTTTCCCTTCTTGTTTTATTGATGTCCAGTCCTTGATTTACTTCTTCCATCTAGACCCATCCTAACTAAATTGCAGCATGGTGGATGTGATAGCGTCTAGCTCCTCGGGGGTAGTCCTGGTATCATGATTTTTTGATGTTTCATGGTTTGGCATTTTTATCAATAGTAATATTCCAAGAGCTGATTTTTAATAGATGCCTAAGTCTCTTTTGCAATTGGCAAAGCTTGGATCCAGGACCTAAATTATGATTCTTTAATTGAGGTAGGCCACGAAATCTACATATCATCTTTTCCTATTATTGATTGTTCCTAATACCACAGGATCTCATGGATCATGTGGTCCAAGAGCCAGGTTCTTGCCCTGAAGACTGAACTTGATTTTGAGCCCTTCTCTTCTAAGGAAAATCAATTATTCTCTGTGGCAGTATATGAACTGGAGCAGAACTTCTAGGAACGTATTACCTCTAGACCCTGAAGAACCCACCTAATAGTCATTTCATTGTAATTCTTCTGATAACAAGATGCAATATTTCCTCCTTTCTTTGGTAAAGGGTATTTTTAGCATGCCCAGGAAATACTGAGCTCTAAATAATGACTTGTGGGGCCAAGAATTTAACTCAGTGGTTCTGAGTGCCTGCCTTGCAAGCACAAGGTCCCTAGTTCTACCCCCAGTAATCACCTGCAACAATGCCAGGTGTGGTGACTCATGCCCACCAGCAATCAGTACCACAGTACCAGTCATGATGGCTCATGCCTGTAATCCCAGCACTCCTAGGAGGCAGAGGCAGAAGGATTGCTGTGAGTTCGAGGCTAGCCTGGGCTACCTAATGAGCTCAGGACCAGCCCAAACTACAAAGTGAGACCTTGTCTCAAAAAAAAAAAAAAAAAAAAGACTTATGTGGTGGGCTCTTGAATCTTTTCAGGTATATTTCCCTGAAGAGTAAAAGTGACTTGGTTCAGTTAATTGGACCAGTGTAATACTCTGCATAGCTTTTCTATGTCCTTTCAGACTACATTAGATGAGGCTTAAAAAAGATACTGTTGCATACAAAGGAATATGGTGAATTGTTTCTAAATTTTTTCTGAAACATAGAAAAAAATGTGGATTTATCAGGTCATTGTCCACACATGTATCCAAGTATCTGCTAATGACTTCTATCAAAGCTCACATACCAGGCACAGAAACTACAAGTGGGAAGGGCATTAAGTTAGATTTGTGGTAGTTCATCCCAGTTCTCCAGGAGCTGTTTGGATTTTACAGAGACCAATAGTAAATTAAATGGGAGTATGATGAAAACATCAACTATTCATCTTTTAAATCTTCAAAGGAGATAAACTTTTTTTTTGAAAGAGGGTCTCACTTTTGTAGTTCAGGCTGGCCCTGAACTCACTGTGTAGCCCAGGCGGGCCTCGAATTCACAGCAATCCTCCTGCGTTTGCCACCCGAGTTCTGGGATTACAGGTGTGAGCCACAGCGCCCAGCACTGTGTGCAGTATGTGGTTATCAGGACCTGGCGTTTGCCAGGCAGACTCCAGAACCACTGGGCTAAATCCTCGGCCCAAGAGGAAAACTTTTTAATTTTCTTTCTTTAATTTTTCTTATTGTCATAAAATGTAAAATCTTTTTATTATAGTGAAAAGAAAAATTACCATTTTAACCATTTTAAATGTACAGTGTGGTATATCAACAATATTCATTCACATTGTATGCAACCATCCGATCCATCTCCAGACTTTTTTCATCTCAGTCTGAGACTGGATTCTAGAACTCTATTTCCATGAAAATTTGATATTGTATTATCTCTTCCTAACCTACCCTAGCAATCACCATCCCACTTTCTGACTCTGTGGAGCTGACTATTGTAGGATGCTTATAGAAATGAACTTGTAATATTTGGCCTTTTGTCTTGTTATTTCATTTTGCACATTTTCAAGGCTTATCCAAGTTGCAGCATGTGTCAGAATGTCCTGTGTTTTGAAGGCTAAATAACATTCTATTTGTGCATATATATTACATTTGGTTTATCCATTCATCTCCAGTGGTCATTTGGATTATTTCCACCTTTTGGCTACTGTGAATAAGGTTGCTATGAATATTTATGTACAAATACCTATTTGAGTTCCTGCTTTCAATTATTTGGGGTGTGTGCTCACAAGTGGTACTGCTGGATAATTTTTTAAATTCTATTTTCACTTTTTGATGTACCTTTATATTTTTTCCCACAGAAGCTACATTTTACATTTCTTTAACAATGTGTAATGTTTCCAGTTTCTTTGAATTTTTGTCAACACTTGCTATTTTCTTTATAAAAAGTTAACCATTTTAATAGGTGTGATATTGAATCTCATTATGGTTTTGATTACATTTTTCCAATACTAGTAGTGTTCACTATCTTTTTGTGGGTTGATTGGCCATTCGTATAATCGTCTTTAGAGAAGTATCTATACAAGTCTTTTATGCAGTTTTGAATGTTTGTTATTTTGTTGCTAAATTTTAGTTCTCTAAATATCCTCAGATTGCATATATGATTTAAAAATCTTCTCATTCTATGGGATGTTTGTCTTTTATTCTGTTTATAGTATTTTTTGTAGACTAAAATTCCTCACCTTTCAGAAAGTCTGATTTGGGAAGTTTGCAGGTATATTTCTCAAAATATTCTCTGTTTTTATCTCCCTCCTTCTAGAACTCCCACAATTTGTGTTTTGGTCTGCTTGATATTTTGTGTTTTCAGCTTTCCATCACAGCTTTACTTAAAACTATTAACTTGTAAAAGTTTTATTTTGGCTCCCAGATGTGGAGCTTCCAGACTATGGGTGATTAACCCTGCTACTTTGGGCCTAAGGCAGCACATCATGGTGGGAGCACATATTAAAGCAAACTGTTCACTTCGTGCCCTGGAAGTGAAAGAGAAGGAGGGAAGAAGAGATCACGTGCAATCCATCTCAAGAGTACACCCCAATGGCCAAAACACCTCCCCTTAGGTCACACCCCTCAACATTGCCCCTCCTCTCAACAGTGCCAAGCTGGAGGTCAAGGCCTGACCACATGGACTATGTGCAGACTCCCCAGATCTAAACTATAGTAGTGTCCTGCAGGTTTCTGAGGCTCTGTTCATTGTTCTTCCATCTTTTTCCATTTTGTTTATCGGTCTTAATAATTTCCCATTTCCTATCTTCGAGTTCACATTAATTTTTTCTGTCCCCTCAGATCTTCCTTTGAATACCTCAACTAGAGGGAGAGGCACCACTGGGTTTCTGAGTAATGTTAATGCTTCTGTTATCAGACTATTCCTTACTGACTTGATGAATATAATAGTCTGTAAATTTTCCTGTGAAAAATACTCATCTATTGGGGTTTTCAGTTTTATTTCACTCTATCTTGCTCCTTTTTCTTTTTGTGAGCTGTCCTATTATTTCTAACACTGTCAACTAGCCTTTCTGGCCTTCCTACTTAAGTTGGTATACTGTGAGTTATTGATTTTTCCCGTGTTTTTAGAAGATGTTGTAAGTGTATTCACATCTTTAACTGAGGTTCTCAGATGTCAGGAACTGCAGACAATTTACTTGAACTTACCACTTACTTGGGTTTATGGATGTCTGCTCTGCCCAGCAGGATCAACTACTAGGATTATTTCGACCATCTACCCCATCATCTTCAGGATTTTACACTGCAAAGATTACTGCACTAGAATTGTTGGCCTTAAGACTTACTTACTGGGGAGCCAGGAATTTAGCTCAGTGGTTCTGGTGCCTGCTTTGCAAGTGCAATGGCCTGGGTTCAATCCCTGGTAACCACATACAACAATGCCGGGCGTGCCGGGCATGGTGGTGGCTTATGCCTATAATACCAGCACTTGCAAGGCAGAGGCAGAAGGATTGTTGTTGAGTTCAAGCCTGAGCTTTGTGCCAGCCTGAACTACATAAAGCAGACCTTGTCTCAGAAAAATAAAATAAAATAAAAAATTTTTAAAAAGACTTATTTACTAGGGACTTACTTAATGGGATTTACTTACTTGGACTGCCTTGTTTTATGCATGCTAGTATATGGTGTGAAGGCTTGGAACAAAATAAAGGTTTGGAGAGCTCTGAGTATTGGCCCCCATTCTCTTTGTGCGGTATTTGGCCTTTTGCTGCTGCTGCTCAGAGTAGCAAGAGTCGAGCCTGGGCTCAGTCTTTTCCTCAAGGTTCCAAGTTTGTTGTTTGTTAATTATTTTGCTGTAGGAATCACGGAGGACTGGAGCTTTCCACAAGGGTTCTGGTTGCAACCTCTTACCCTGTCTCCCACACTTAGATAAACGTTAAATCCTCTATTCTGAGAATTCTCCCAAAGTATTGCATTCTCCCACTTATGTTCTATCTTCCTCATCTATAAACTTTAGAATTCAGACCCATGCAAATGCTTCTGGCTCATGCTGGTACCTGTTGGCCAGGTCCTTCAACTTCTTTAGGGATAAGGTTGCATTTTAATGTTATCAGTACTATGAGATCCCTGTAAAATCATATATAGTCACTTGATTCTAATTGTTGCCTAGTTACCAGTAGAAAGGGATGTATTCTTTTGGTAGTTATAGTGGTGAATATTACTCTACAGAGAGAAAACCTTTACGTCATCCTCCAAAAATGAAACACTAGTTTTCACAAGGAGAGGTGAAGCAAATATGGCATGCTCAGCAGATTGTGGATAATCTAGAATTTTCAGATGCATTAACTCATATGTCCCTGTATTATATGTTGAAGTTCCATGCTTGCCCAATCAAGGCCTTGACCTTGACATATTATTGCTGAACCAGCCAATGTGACTTAATAGGTATCTAGATTAATGTTAATAGTCATAATTTGTATGAATGCTTACTTATCTGTTAACCAATTTGAATTAAGTTCCCTCACAGATTTTATCATATATCCATAACATATAACATGTATATAAAGGAGACACGTAAGCACATACACAAAGATCTTACAGTATTTGCTTTAGAATTTTAGTCATGAAACAAAGTGATATATAATACAAATGTACTATTTATATAAGACAATTGAACTTAAATTACACTTATGACAAAATGGGAAAAGTTAAGACCACTTATGTATGTGGTGAAAATTGAAGATTTTTTTTTTTAAAGGTTTTTTGAGACAGGGTCTTGCTTTGTGGTTCAGGCTGGCCCTGAGCTCAGCCTCAAACTCACATCACAGCAATCCTCCTGCCTCTGCCTCCTGAGTGCTAGGATTACAGGCGTGAGCCACCACGCCCTGCACTGTGGTATGTGGAGCTGATTGCTGCTGGGGTGAGTCACCACGCCCAGTATTGTATGTGGTTTCTGGGGATCAAACCTGGGTCCTTGTGCTTGCAAGACAGGCACCGGAACCACTGAGCTATATCCCTGGCCCCAAATTGAAGATTTTTATTCATAGTTTCATAATGGCTGTATCCTAAATTTTTCTTGTAAAGCAGTTTTCATAGCATCTTAGTTTTTAAAAAGCCTCTTTTACTTTACTTTTTCCCTTTTCTAGTGTCAGATAAGTGTAACAGTTAGTGCTTAGGTATTTGTGTTCTAGCTAGAATTGGCTTAAATAATAAACTTCCAAGTGACCTTGAATGACAAATTTATCTTAGTATAGTATAAGCAAAGTCAGAACAAAAAGGGATCCTAAATGCTTTTACATATTAACTCTACAAATGCAGTTCAAGAATTATCTTAATGCTTTTCATTAGAAATGTTTCATAGATTGTTGTTGAAAATCACCTAATTTTGG
The DNA here is from genome assembly GCA_004026965.1 of Petromus typicus. Classification (NCBI taxonomy): domain Eukaryota; kingdom Metazoa; phylum Chordata; class Mammalia; order Rodentia; family Petromuridae; genus Petromus; species Petromus typicus. The sequence continues at coordinate 22,526 of PVIR01003337.1, read as the reverse complement.
AAAACATAACCCAGTGGGCTGCACTGAGTATCAAACTGACATTTCTTATTCTTCAGAACTTAGAATTTAGCCAGTCATAAGTATATAATTATGTCTTTTTTTTTGAGACAGGGTCTCCCTTTTTAGCTCAGGCTGGCCCTGAGCTCAGCCTCCAACTCATGTCACAGCAATCCTCCTGCCTCTGCCTCCCGAGTGCTAGGATTACGTAATCCCAACACTCAGGAGGCAGAGGCAGGAGGACTGCTCAGTTAGAGGTTGAGTTCAGGACCAGCCTGAACTACAAAGGGAGACCCTGTCTCAAAAAACAAACAACAACAGCAACAACAAAAACAATTTAAAGGAGGAAAGATAAATTTTTGCTCATGGTTTCAAAACTTTTGGTCCTGAGTTGGCTGATTTCGCTGATGTAATCTGAGGTAAAGCAAACTGTCACACTAGAAGGGTGTGGTAGGGCAAAGCCATTGGCCTTGTAGTAGTTATAAGAAAAACTGGGGAAGCTGGGCGTGGCCAGATTACAGCTATAATCCCAGAACTCCGGAGGCAAAGGCAGGAAGATTGCTGTGAGTTTGAGGCCAGCCTGAACTACAAAGTAAGACCCTGTCTCAAAACCAAACCAAACCAAACCAAAAACAGAAACATAAAACCAAGAAAGAAAAGCCTGGGGAAAGTTACACCTTTCAAAGTCACATCCCAGGGCCTACCTCCTCCTACTAAGCCCTACCTCCTAACAATCCGTCAGTTACAAATTTACTGCCGAATTTATTAGTACCCCCACCACTCCATCATATTTCTACATGCTCTTAATCCAATCAAATTAACAATCAAGTTAACAATCAACTGTCATATTTGCTTTTCCCACTTACTTCTGAATTGCAGATTAACCACTCTCAGCATTTTCTATGCCTTTCTCTAGTACTACCACTTAGTACTAGCATCCAGTTTCAGTGTTACCACAGTTGCTGTTTTCCTTGTACTTGAGAACAACTCATGCTCTTTTTATTGCACACTGCATACTCTTTCCCTGGACATGACAGGTGAGAGTTTTAACAAGTTTCCTGCTTCTTTGCGGAAGCTCTGTTCTACCTGACACCACTCACACTCATTGTCAGCTAACAAGAAGTATACTACGAGTCCAATCGTGCAGTCTGCTATCTTGGATCATTCCTAGCATCAGATTCTTAATTCTGGTTCCAGGAAAAGTGAGTGTTCAGGAAGTTTGCTAAGGAGTACACCTAGGATAGACGTCTATGTGAGGAAAGGGATGGAAATAGGGTCTGATAGGGAAAGGCTGGCATCAGTGACACTGAGTAATAGTATTTGGCTTTCACTTCTGATTCCTGGGAGGTAACTTTGAAACTCTTGGAATTTCCCGAGTGATAGTTTTGTCTTTGCTATTTGTCATGAGTCCTTGCATCCTACCTAAATGACTAAGGATGGAGGTAGTGGAGTTGGTTGTGCCAGAAAGATAGGACACGATGTCAGCCCAACCTCCTGATGTTTTTTTTAAAAACGTTTTATTAGTATATGCTTGCAGTACACAATGGTTACATTCATGGTAGGAAATTGGTTGATATATACAACATATCTCAATTCTTTCTTCCTCATTCTCCACCATCCTCCATTTTCAAAAAAATTATTTCTTCCAGCATCAGATTTATTTATTTTATTAATTTTTGTCAAATTAATTATCAGGCTAGCTTACAATAACTTTTCTCTGTCGCTTTTTCCTGTTATCTGTCTCTTATTTTGCACTTTATATATAGACTTTATATATAGGGTTTCTCATAGGCTGTGTGTCTGATTTATGTTCCTTAATATTATGGTCTCAAGGTGCATCCACTTTCCAACAAATGACTTGAGTTTTTCTTTCTTTATGGCAGAGTACTCCAATGTGTATAAATATATTTTCTTTCTTCATTCATCTGTTGATGGACATATAGCTATGATGCACTGTGCTACTATTAGTTTAGGTTGGGTGACACCTCTAGCTTGCGTCCTGGAGCTTTTTAATAGTATGGGACATTTTTGACGGGTGACCCAAGTTCAGGCCATAGACTGAATAAGTTATTAGAATGTTGTCTATGCATTTATCATTGTAATAAGATGTCTTTAACTCTGTTGAGAAGATAGCTAGAAGGAGACTAACTCGGTCAAAAACGTGATTTCTATTTTTAGGTTTTTGAGGAATCTTCATATTGATTTCCATAATGGTTGTACCAGTTTACACTTTACCAACCATGAAGAAGAGTTCTACCCCTTCAGCTTCTCTTGTGTTTGTTATTCCTTGATTTCTTGAAAATACCATTCCTTTTGGAGTGAGATGGACTCTTAGTGGTAATTTAATATGCATTCTTGAATGGCCAGTAATGTTGAAGATTTTTATTCATTGTTCAACTGAATAAAATGAAAAGAATGAAAATAAATTTCTTTGAGAAATTTCTATTCATTGTGGATGCCCGTTTTTGACTGGCTCTTTAAATGGGGGAGTGACCTTTTGTGTTCTTTATACATACTAGATATTGCTATCATCCTTTAACTGAGGAGTCTCACCTCCTGACCTTTAAGGAGGGGAGAGAGGTTGGAAATTGTGTTCAGTCTTAGCACCAATGATTTTGTCAGTCACAGCTGTACAATGAAATTCCCATAGAAATTATGGATCCTGCAGGAGGACATTGATGTGCACAATGTCATGGGCCCTAATCCCAGGGAAAGGTTACAAAAGGTCGTGTTTGCATCATTCAGGATAAAACTTTAATCATGGCTGAGTGGTGTCTGTGGGCAGCACTGGCAGCACAGGGATGTCTCATTCTGGAAATCAGATTTTGGTGGCAAGCCATAGCACCCACTACATTTCATAACTATTTCTCTCCCTTAAATAGTAGAGAGGATAAGGGAATTAGAAATAGTACTGAGAATTACTTTAAATTTCTAAGCATTTTGTAGCTAAGGATAATTCAAAGAGGGAGATCGGTGGGTTGATTGTGGCAATCCCTCATGAGTGATCACAGTTTTCCTACTGAAATCTTTCTGCGTCTTCCTATTGTTTTAGGAAGGACAAATCTTATGTCCTCTGCAGGATTTCTCAGGCTCACCATGCTATTGCCCTTTCTGCCCCAGAAAGTCCACTTCTTCCTTCTTTCGATGTGCTCATAAGTTGCACTGAGCTTTTCTAACTTTCAGGGCTTCTGTTGAAAGGCTTTCTTCCCCCTTTGGCCAATTTCTTAATCCTTCTTGTTAGGTATTTGTCTACGGGTCTCTTTTCTCACAGAGGCATTCCTTCACCCTTGATCTAGATCAAGACCACCTGTTACCTGGGTCATTGTGCTAGACATCTGTAGGGGAACTTTTTGAGCACTTATCTATCAATACATTTATCCATGTGTCCATTTGTTTAATGCTTATTCTCTCTCTCCAACAAATTTCATAAAAGCAGGAGCTTTTTTTTTTTGAGAAAGGAACTCACTTTTGTAGCTTAGGCTGGCCCTGAGTTCACTGTGTAGCCCAGGCAAGACTTGAACTCACAACAGTCCTCCTGCTCCTGCCTCCTGAGTGCTGGAATTACAGGCATGAGCCACCACGCCTGGCACTGTGGTATGTTATTACTACGGATCAAACTCATGACCTTGTGCTTGCAAGGCAGGCACTGAAACCACTGAGCTAAATCCCTGGCCTCTTGGTCATAAATCTTTATGCATCTTTTCTTCATCTGTAAAGAAGTCTAACTTACAGCACCTATCTCAATGTTGCTATAAAAATACATTAAAATAGTCAAGGAAAAGTGTCTGTTTCATTAGTTTAGGTTGGGTGACACCTCTAGCTTGCATCCTGGAGCTTTTTAATAGTATGGGACATTTTTGACGGGTGACCTAAGTTCAGGCCATAGACTGAATAAGTTATTAGAATGTTGTCTAGCAGTCAGAGTCAGAATAAAGGACACAAAATATTCTCTAGAAATCCTTGCACAAAGTGGGTGCAGACTCAGTGGGTGGTTCTTGACTGTAGGCATGATTACGTCTAACTCTAGGATGTATCATTCAGACAGATTCTGGAAACTCCCTTTATTTTAGATTACAATAAGGCCACCATCCTTTGATGAATATGGCTTTTCTTTAGTTACTCAGGTTGCACACCATAGATATGGTTTTCTTTTTTTTTTGAGACAGGGTCTCACTTTGTAGTTCTGTAGTTCAGGCTGGCCCTGAGCTCAGCCTCAAACTCACATTTCAGCAATCCTCCTGCCTCTGCTTCCCAAGTGCTGGGATGACAGGTGTGAGCCACCACGCCCGGCACTGTGGTATGTGGTACTGGTTGCTGCTGGGGTGAGTCTCCACGCCCAGTATCGTATGTGGTTGCTGGGGGATCAAACCTGGGTCCTTGCGCTTGCAAGACAGGTGCTGGAACCATTGAGCTAAATCCCTTGACCAGATATGGTTTTCTTGAGACATACTGTAGATTTAAGGGGAAAGTATCATTACCTTGATTCTAGTTTCTCCTTTACTGAGTTTCCTATGCACTTACGATCGCCTGTTTCTTGTTGATTTTAACACTTCTAGGGTGGGATTCTAATTATTTTCCTAATTATTTCTCTAAATTTTTAGAGCATTTTATACTAATCTTGAAACCGGGAACCTGAACCCTAGGACTGGAATTGTTGGGAATGAAATCTGGATTTTGATTCTGTGGCTAACACTACTTGGCTGTGTGAACATGGGCATGATTTAGTGAGCAAGTCCCTTAACTTTTAAAATAAGGCAGAAAGAGAAAATTAGTCAGACAGGTCCATAATTTAGTGATTTATATCATCGTATCTGACAAAAGCAATATATTGTAATGTATACTTGCGGTAAATATTTTATACTTTAAAAAAAATTGACTTTTCTTTTTTTTGACCTTGGAATATGGATCTGGTACAAAAATAAAAGTCCTATCTGTTGCAAAGTTTCCATTGCATTTAATCTTATTGAATGGAATTCTGAGAATCTGCTAAGAACTACTAAAATACAGAGTATGAAAGATTGCGGGCCAGGTATATAGAGCAGAACTAGTTTGGGCAAAGTCCTAGTTTCAGTCCCCCAACCCCACACACAAAATATCGTCCCACTGGGTTTAAAGCATACATTATTTTCTCATGTATTTCTTCTAGGAATGCAGTTAAGCAAGGAGTTAGGTTCTGGAAGGAGAAATCCAAAACCCTATTAATATAGAAGAAATGTAACTTTCTACCTGGCCAACTTGTTAGATATCAAATGTGCCAAGTTCATGTCCTCTGAAATAGAAGAATGAATTCCGAGGGACAATAGAGGTTAAGAGTAGGAGGGACTGGGCCGGGGATATATCTCAGTGGTTCTGGCGTCTGTCTTGTAAGTGCAAGGACCCGGGTTCAATCCCTGGTAACCACATAACAATACTGGGTGTGGAGACTCACCCCAGCAGCAATCAGTACCACATACCACAGTGCCGGGTGTGATGGCTCACGCCTGTAATCCCAGCACTTGGGAGGCAGAGGCAGGAGGATTGCTGTGATGTGAGTTGGAGGCTGAGCTTAGGGACAGCCTGAACTCCAAAGCGAGACCCTGTCTCAAAAACAAAAACAAACAAACAAACAAACAGTAGGAGGGATTTACTGAAAGACAGCACCTGAGAGACAGACGGAGGCCCTGGGTGGGTGGCCTTCGAGGCCCTCGGTCAAGGGTAATTTATACAACAAAGTCACAGTGTGACTACAACATGGGTCAAACTATAATCAACCTATAGATTACATGTAGAGTTGTTTAGGTAATATGATCCAATAGGTAAGTGGATCACATAGCCAAGGTACACGGAAAGAACAAATGCATTTGGGATAAGGAATGGGTCTGGACGCTCTGCTCATCCACCCGGGGCACTGATGCCTGGCTGGACTTACCGGACCAGGTGGTACCAATTACAGAATAATTTCAAGTTACTGTTTATGCCTTAGGGAGGCATGTAGGCCTGGGTTTTTTCAGATGCGCCTCCAACCACAGTTCTGACATCTTTATTTTTCACTCACTTCATGGAGAGCCCAGTTGCTCTCTGACTGTATATTAATTTCTATCTAATTTAGCTACCTATATTATAGGTCATCTTGCCCCACCAGTTTGCTATCACTTTGGATGAAGCCCTAATTAATGGACATGCGATTTTAGTTCCCTTATCCTTCACATGCATGTCTATAAAGTACTGGGGGAGGGGGAGATTTAGCTCAGTAGTTCAGGCATCTGCGTGGCAAGGCAAGGCCCCGAGTTCGATCCCCGGTAACCACGCTGCACAACGCTGGGTACGGTGACTCAGGCCTGTAAGCACAGCGCTGGATAACCAACCACACATCACAATGCAGGGCGTGGTGGTTTACACCTGTAATCCCAGCACTCGGGAGGCAGGGGCAGGATTGCTTTGAGTTCGAGGCTGACTTCAGAACCAGCCTGAACTACAAAGCGAGACCTTGTCTCAAAGAAAAAAACAAAAAACAAAAAACAAAAAAAAACTTTGTGAGGTTACTCTAAGAATGAAAATAGAAGGGCTAATCCTGAACGATATAAGGCTCACAAGAAAAAAAAAAAAATTAAGGAAGAGTGTCCTGACTACGAATTGTCCGTACTGTGGCCAGTAAAAACATCCATACCTTGAGTACATGCTTGTGCTGGATAAAAACAAAGGTAGAGTGGGTCATGACGCATCTTAGCACTTGCCACTTCAGTTTTCTTTCTGCAATTGAGTGACTCCTGAAATGACTACAAGTTCTAGGTCTGGAGTTAGTTTTGTTCCAGACCTGCCACTTATTGGCTCATGGGTTTCAAGACCTCTCAGACTTTCTTAACGCCAGGGAAATACAGATGGACAGGATTTCCTCCATAAGACCAGACTTTCTTAAATTCCCGAGGCAAAGGGTACACGAAGACTGAAGTAGAAACATGCACACCTTCCATCTCGCCCCCAATCCCAGCAGCCTCTGGGTAGGGCAAAAAACTCCAAGGGAAGAGAGGAGGATGAGGGAGTCGAGGGTTCTGGCCAATCCGGAGGCTGGCGGGCCTGGAATTCCCGCCTCTGGGCAGCGTGCGCGAGCACAGGCACGCACAGCACGCACGCTGCGGAAGCGCGCGCGCAGGCCCAGCCCTCGTCGCCGCCGCCATTTTAGCTCCTGGTTCCGGCCGCGCCGTGAGGGTTCTTGTAGCGGGAGGGGTGGGGGTCCCTCAGAGTTAAGTAGCTATCCTTCTCCGTGCCCAAACAGCCGCCAGTCGCGTTTTCCTCCTCTTTTACCGCCCGTTCGAAGAGTGCGAGTATGTCCAAGCGGCACCGGTTGGACCTGGGGGAGGATTACCCCTCCGGCAAGAAGCGTGCGGGGACCGATGGGTAAGGCAGGCCGGGCGCGCGAGGCAGCGGCTCGGGCTTTGTTGCGGTCCTGGCGGGGAGCGAGCCGGAGCCGGGCTGCCGAGCGGCTCCCAGAGCCCGAGCTTTTGTTTTCCTTGAAGCTCAGTTCAGCGGCCGCGGAGCCGGGGAAAAACGGAGCCGGTTGGGCCTGGCAAGGGCGTCAGGAATGTGTGCGGCGGGGCCGCCGTGTGGGCTTGTCGGGAGAGCGGAGAGGCCGATGGCGACCACGAGGGCGCCTCCTGTGCAGGCCGAGCCGGCGCGTCTCTTAGGACGGAGTCGGGCGGGCGGGCGGGCGTGCAGCGCGGACCGCGTGGCCTCGTTTCCCGACTGGGGCCGGGGCCGAGGGTGGGAGAGGACGCGCCGGAGTCTTCGCGTCCAAGGGCACCGGGCGCTTCCCGTGGACCGGGCCCGGGAGGGAGGGGCCATCTGGGGGGTCGAAAAGGGGAAGGCGGCGGGCGGGAAGTGGGGGAGCGCGAGGGCTCTTGTGTAGGCGGGGATGGGGGTGGCGGGATTGAGCGAGTTCCCGAGGGCGGGGAGTAGAGGGCCTTTCGGGAGTATACCTTATGGGGTGAAAGGCTGTTGGAGCGGTTGAAATTTAATAGTTTGGCGGGAGAGAGCGTGCCTCAGTCCATTCAAACATTTCTGAGGAGATAGTAGGCAAACTTCCACTCTTCGCGTACTCTCCCGCCATCTCCTGCCATCCTTTATTTCCTGTTTCGGTTAAAATAGTGGTGACCGAGCATCCTAAGGGTGGGTGGAAGGCAGGTTTTTACGTAAGTTTTTATTTCTTTAATTTCTTCTCCTTCCTTCGTCAGTAGCTTTTGGAGTAGAAAAGTCCTTTTCAAAAGCTTTTAGTATTTTTGACAAAATGTCATCCAGGTGGAAGTTGAGGAATACAGTTCCATGGTGTTCAAGATACCTTTTTCTTAGCCTTTTCCTAAAGCTACAGAGGAATTTAGCGATTCGTTTAAGCAATTGTTAGCAAAGTCATTTTCCTCCCTCAGTGCATGAACAAGAAAGTATTCCTGAAGTAGAACGTTGCGTATTTAAGGCAGAAAAACAAAAAACCTTTAAGTCTGAATAATATCTGTATAACTTTGCCTGTTTTCTTTAATTGTGTGCTTGTGGCATAGAATTATGACATTACGTAGTTTTTATAAATTTTGGTTCACTCATTCTTTGGGATTGATTTCTAAGTAATATGGGTAATCTCATTTATATCAGTATATGGGATTTAATCTAGGATAGGAGTACTTTTCTGTGCATTTTAATTGTGTATGGAAGCAGGTTTATGCCACATTTTAATTCTGTAGATTTTTAAATCTTACATATTAGGCACTGTAATATAATAGATAATAATAGAACCTCATAAGATATAAACACAATAAAACATCTCTTAGGCTCCCAGCCCCCAATCTTCCGAAAACTAAAAACAGCAGTATGTTTGAGCACTGTCTTGGATCATATTAGAGTGGGAAAACAACTTTTAGGATAGTATAATCAGCCCATCATGGGGTGAGAAATAAAGACCAAGAGTTAAGGTTGCTGTTTGTGTTTTATAGTTGATAGATTCTAGAACACTGCTGTTTTCATTTTTATTCAACACACAATCTAATGCTGTAGTTGAGTTATTTCTGCTTGTATTAATGACGTATATAATGGCGTGGTAAAATAAGGAACACGTAATTTTTGTGAAGCAGAAAAATTGTCATTTGGCTAAAATTCAGCTGTCTCAGAAGAGGTGAGCACTACTTCATTTGGATGAAACAAAGTATTTACACTAGAATAGAATTGGTTTGCTTATTGGTATTTGTGCACCATTCAAAATATTTGCTTTAAAATGATTAGTGGTCCTATAATATATTTGTGTGCTTACTTTGCTCTTGAAAGTTACATACTTTATGAAAATTAGCTTTTTGGGTGCGTCAGTTTCTTGTTTATTACTTGGTATTTGCCCATATGCAAGGGAGAGTTCATTGGTAGCATAGGCCCAAGTTACAGAGAAATTACGGAAGAAAGTTTTTAATGCTAATTCTTGTGTCATTTGAGCACCCTTTCTCATAGAATTGATTGTTTTTTAGAGATGGTTTCCAGTTTGTCAGTGGTAGACTTTTTTTTCATCAGTTGATAAGTCATATCAATTTTGATGCCTGCCAGAGGACATATAGTTTTTTTAATTTTTAACAGGTGCATTTGAGAATAGGTTTGTCACTTTAATGAACTGAGGTGTCACTGTCTTGTTTTTTCAGTACAGTAAAATGGGGGTAATTTTGTGGCAGATTTCACCCATATCCATGGTCCTAAACTATACAAAGGTTTATTTACTCTTTTAACATTGATATTGAAGTTAGGTAAAGTTGTGTCTGCGACATACTCTGCCCTCTTTCCATAAACCCACAAAGTATTCAGTATAAAATTATTATCCCAAATGACAATTTATGGTGAGCTATGGAAAAAACTTTGCACAGTTTTCACTGGTCTTTTGGAGGGGTATAGGGGATTGAACTCAGGACCTTGAGTTTGCCTGGCAGGTGTGGTGCCACTGAGCTAAGTCCCAGCACTACATTTGATTTGTTTCTTGAGACAGGGTCTTGCTTTGTATTTCAGGCTGGTCCTATTTCCAGTTTGGAACTCAGCAATCATCTTGCCTCTGCCTGAGCAGTACTGGGATTACAGGCTTGAGCCACCATGCCCACCACTGTGTTATATAGTGCTGATGCTGATAAGCATGAGCCACCACACCTGTCGTTTTTGTATGTAGTTACCATTGATTGAACCTTGTGGTTGCAAGGCAGGCGCTGGAACCACTAAGCTAAATCCCCGGCCCAAGATGTTGATTTTTGATGCTACCTTCTGCTATTAAATGTATGATAGTGAAGCTAACATGTTAATACAACATATAGAGTACATACTCTGCAGCATACACTTAACGTAGGCTTCATGTGAATCCATACATTATGGCAGTAATCTGTGTTAGGTGAGATTAAGTAACCTGAAATGTCAGTGTACAAAAGTATAAGAAAATGGCAATAAATTTTCTAAAAATCTTTTATTTCCATCTTGGGAAAACATTTTATGATGAAGAGTTTTGAAATTCCCTGCATATTTACTCCAATTGTGAACTTTAATATTTGTGTCACTGTATTTACATATTTCACATGATGTCATTAGAATAGATGTTATCCTTTTTATTGACTCCATAGTATTTCCAGTTGTAAAAAGGTGTGCTGTAACTAGTATTCTGTTCATTGGTGTTTGGTTTCCTAGTTGCCATTATTTTATAGATGAAAATTGTGAATATCTTTATATGTACATACACACTTAGATGCTTAGAATTAAGTTTCTAGAATAAGGTTGCCAATGCTGGTCTTGGTGGTATGCACCTGTGATTCCAGCTACTTGGCAGGCTAAGGCAGGAGGATGCTGAGTTCAAAGCCAACATGAGCAGTTTAGGAAGATCTTGTCTCAAAAGACAGCAGGAAACTTGGAGATATAGATCAATGGTAAAGTGCTTGCCTAGAATGGGTTCAATCCCCCAGCGCTGCCAGAAAGGGAGAGGGCAGAGAAAAGTTCTTTTTATTTAAAATGCAGGTATAGTTCTAACTTTAAAAGGTTGAATGAACAATATTTGTTGGGTATTTCCAATATGCCAGAAAATACTATGAGCACATTGCAAATCTATCTGTTCAGTATTACACATGACATTAATAGCTCCATTTTCTAGATAAAAGAAATACTGTAGTATAACTAGCTTAAGTGCTGGACCAGAGTTGAACTGAGCAGGAGGTCAGAACCATGTGCTTGACAGCTGTGTCAAATTGTTCCTGCCAGTATTGTAACTTAAAAATGACTGGAAAGCACAGTTTTTGACTTTTTTGGGGGGGACAGCATCTCGCTTTTTGTAGTTCAGGCTGATCCTGGGCTCACTGTGTAGCCCAGGCCAGCCTCCTCCCACCTCTGGCGTGTGCACCCCCCTACCCCTCCTAGTGCTGAGATTACAGGTGTGAGCCTCCCCCTGGCATTGTGGTGTGTGGTGCTGATTGCTGATGGGCGTGTGTCACCATGCCCAGCATTGTTGTATGTGGTTACCAGGATCGGAACTGGGGACCTTGTGCTTCCAAGGCAAGCACTGGAACCACTGAGCTTAAATCCCTTGATCCCTGCTGCCAAGCACTGTTTTGATTGATACCTCTGCCCTTCGTGTTTTTTAAACTTTTCGTCTTAATTAAATACTTTAAAAACAAAATTTTTCTAATGAAAATGCCTTTTTAGAAGATAAAACATACAGCAGTCTTAATATTTATGAAGCACAAAAGGTTTGGTTTTTATCCTCCATTTTTATTAAAGATAATTTGAGCCATGCATAATATTTTTAGGTGATGAATTAGTTTTCTGTATCCTCTTTGTTGCTTTCTTATTTTAATGAATGATCTTATTTTACTAATGTTTTTCTCTTTACAGATTTGTAAGTTGAAATTTATGCCTCATTTGTAGTTTACACATGTGTTCCTTGCCCTTTGACTTAGTATATCACAGCTATTTTCATTCCTTGTTTTGCAGCTATTTTTGTATTTTAGGAATGTATTCTTTTCTTTTTGTGCTGTTCTTTGTGGGTTAGGTTTTTTTTAGGTTTCTGAGACAGGGTCTCGCTTTGTAGTTCAGGGTGGCCCTGAGCTCAGCCTCCAACTCACATCACAGCAATCCTCCTGCCTCTGCCTCCCGAGTGCTGGATTACAGGCGTGAGCCACCACGCCTGGCACTGTGGTATGTGGTACTGATTGCTGCTGGGCTTGAGTCTCCATGCCCAGTATTGTATGTGGTTAACTGGGGATCCGAACCTGGATCCTTGCTCTTGCAAGCCAGGTGCCGGAACCACTGAGCCAAATCCCCGGCCCATAGGTATTTTGTTTTTGAAATGAAGGTGATGATGATGTGGGTCTCTGAAAAAATGTTCATTGGTGTAGGTGGTACTATATTAAAGTGTGCGGTATTAATATATGGTTACTTTGTCCATCATTCCTCTTTCCCCACATTTTAACTGATGAAAAGTTAAGTTTATATCTCAAGTGTCTGAAACTGCAAAGGCTCCTTAATTTTGTTGTTGTTGTTCCCTTTCCCCATGATGGAGTCAGTATTAGAAACATACATTCTTATTTAGGCCATATAATTTTTAAAAAGTTTTTTTTTTTAATATTACATACATTTCTTTAAAGTGTCTGTCTTTGTGATGTTGGTTCACTTTGCTGATTATATTTCTTTGTCCTCTATTGTAAATTATCCCTATTGGCGTTTGGAGGAAATATAAGTGCTTGTTTAATTACTGAATACCTCAGATCAGAAGCCGAATGAGAGAAATGCAGCAGATGGTTGTTAGTGTTTTTGAAAGAGAGGCCAGGACTCTTAAAAGTTTATAATTATGAAATGTCATGCTATGTTATTAGGCTTTTCTTTAGTATTTTGGGTTTGGATGAGAGGAGAGGCTTTGCTCAGTTCTTTTTTTTTTAGGTTTTTTGAGACAGGGTCTCGCTTTGTAGTTCAGGCTGGCCCTGAGCTCAGCCTCCAACTCACATCATAGCAATCTTCCTACCTCTGCCTCCCGAATGCTGGGATTATAGGCGTGAGCCACTGTAGTATGTGGTACTGATTGCTGCTGGGTGTGAGTCTCCACGCCTAGTATTGTATGTGGTTTCTGAGGATCGAACCTGGGTCCTTGTGCTTGCAAGACAGGCGCCAGAACCACTGAGCCCCAGCCCTTTGCTCAGTTCTGAGTTGTGTGCCCTTTAATACTGTAGTAGATGAGCACTGGAATAGAAGGGGAAATTGTCAGTATAAATTATAGAATACAGTTGCATATTTTAAGAAGGACACAATCAAGTAGATGGTGAGTTAACCATTTCTATAGTTGAGGCATTCTCAGTGTTGGCAGTTTAGCTATATTCTGCCTAGGGCAGTTGTTGTTACCGAACTGTGTCATCATGGAGAAAGAATTATTCTTTTCTGCTTTGTTAATGATACTCCGGACACAAGAACTTTGTCCTATTTTCTTGTGTTATGATTAAAGTATAATGGCCCATTTAAGGGCTTAGTGTCAGTTCACTGTTACCATACCTTGTGGCAAATTTATCTGCTATAAGAATTCTGAAGTAAGGTAGATGAGAAAAAGCAAGCATAGATTTTATTTCCACCACCAGATCCGCAGAGACCACCTCCAGTTTCAGCCTCCATTCCATGTTGTTTGCCAATTTTCTTAGCATAGATTATTTTAAAATTACCACTATAAGGGCCAAGAGTATAATTCCATGGTAAATTGCTTAACTTGCATGAGGCCTTGGGTTTTAGGCTCTATCACTGCAAAATGAAATAAAATTACTATTACATTAGGGACCTTCTTTACAGTTAAGAAGTAGGTAGATGCCAGAATCCACCACTTGAACTTGACCCAATACCTGCATACTTGTAACACTATAAGCTACTTTGTAGTCTTCAGGAAAGTTTATTTTTAGTTTAGCTATATTTCATGCTATAGCTGAATTTTGTAATTTTACAGTATATGTCTAGTGTTTTGCTATTGCTATTAAGATTAAAATTGAAGAATAAACAATGAAAACAGAAGTATTTCAAATGTAATTTTCCTTATAAAAATTGAAAAAGAATTGGAAAGAAAAACAGGAAACAAATTCACCTATAATTATACAGTTCATATTTGTGCTAGTTGCAAGACTGGTATGAATGTACTGTGCTCTAGAAGATTATAAAATAAAACAGTACTGAAAACACCTTTTCACAAAAGCTTGAGGGAGGATCTAGGGGATATGATGCCATCCTATTTTACAAGTCTAGCTGCTTTTTCTCTGGCTTCTCTTGTACAAGTAGGAATGTTTTTTGCTTGCAGGAAAATCATTTCATGTGTTTTCTCACCTTGTGTTAAAGCATACATAAGGAATTTGAGGGAAAGATGTTTATGGTGGGGCATTGATTGTCTAACCACTCAATATATTTGCTGGGTTTTTAGTCAGTTTAGATTGTATCAGTTTATTCATTGGGTTGACATTTATACCCTTTGTGACTGTTAATGCTGCTATGAATATTTTGCCTAAAATTCAAAATCTGAATTCTAAATTTTGTATTTCTAGGAAAGATCGAGATCGTGACCGGGATCGTGAAGATCGGTCTAAAGATCGAGACCGCGAACGAGATAGAGGAGACAGAGAGCGGGAGAGGGAGAAAGAAAAGGAGAAAGAATTGCGAGCTTCAACTAATGCTATGCTTATCAGTGCTGGATTACCACCTTTAAAAGCTTCTCATTCGGCTCACTCAACCCACTCTGCTCATTCAACACATTCAACACATTCTGCTCATTCAACACATACCGGGCATGCAGGACACACATCACTTCCACAGTGCATTAATCCATTTACCAATTTACCCCACACTCCTCGATACTATGATATTTTAAAGAAACGGCTTCAGCTTCCTGTTTGGGAATACAAGGATAGGTTTACAGATATTTTGGTTAGACATCAGTCGTTTGTACTCGTTGGCGAGACTGGGTCTGGTAAAACAACACAGGTGAGTTACTCTGTACCATGGTACAGATTTTATTATTTTACTTATATTTAATAGAAATTGCTTATGTACTTCTGAAGGTACTTTCATTGTGTGTTTTTGTGGACAAAAACAAGGAAACAAATTCACCTATTATTATACAAAGTATCCTGTAGGATACCTTGAAGGATAGTTTCTTTGATATTTAGTACTTTTTAGTGATTCAGTAGGAATCCTATAGGGAGTACTTACCTTCCCTGAGCCTGTAGGAGAAAATGACAGTGCTGGTTTTTCTTGCCCCACTTACTTAAATAATAGCAGTAATAGTCTCCCATCCATTTTGACTTTGGGGCAGATTTGAGGGCAGAAAAGTTTGTATGCTGGTGGCTATGGTGGAGAGATAAGCGCCATTAGTTCCTACTTTTTTGATTGAACTACGTGAATATTAACCTGTTCTTTCAAAAAGTAGAAGAGCTAAAAGTACATAAAATGAAGTATACCCATAATCTCTGTCCATGTAGTTAAACCCCCATAAATATAGAATTAAGTAAAATTGGTAGTGTTTTGTTAATAAAGTATTTAGGATATTTCCAAAACATGGATGAGACTTTTAAGTTTCTGGTGGAAAGCATCTATCTAGGCTGTTTGTAATGGTTTTGTGTGGGCACACGTTTGTAGAAGTGGAAATTATTGGACTGATATCATTTATATGAGTGATACACCTACCCTTCCTTAAGGAGCATATCAGTTTACTCTTCCATAAGCGTACATAGAGAAACTATTAGCTTGTACTCCTGCACTTAATATTTATAAATATAACAGCTGAAAAATTATGTTCGTGAATTCCTAACTTGTGTTTTGCTGTGTTAACTACAAAATAAGGCTTGAGCCTTAATTATAAGTAAACGTTTATTTTGATTAAAAAATTCCCTGGAAATTAGAGGAAATTTGGGAAACTCAACAAAGTATTGAATTTAATGATTGTTTATGTTATACAGAAATAATTACCCATGTTTCCACTACTGGCTCATTTTCTATGCTTATAAAGTTATTATATGTGTTTATCACAAACATGTTGCATATATAAGTCAGCCTCTTTCTGAAGTTTTATTTGCTACAGAGAAATTTTAGTAGTTCATGGAGACATTTTAAAGGCTGCTATGCCAACTAAAATTTAGAAAAACTTTTTCTACAAAGCTTTAGTGAATACTAAGTAAAAGAACATAGTTGATATTAGGAACATAATTAGGCTTTTCTACATACATCATTGCAAATTTTTAAAAATTAAACATTTTTACAGTGTGTAAAAGGCAATGAGTTTTTATTTCAGCTATTTGACTAGAGAGACTGGAAGTGTAAATTGCATAGTATTAGCACCCATTTAGTTAACATTTGAGTATAGCCAAGCTCTATGCTCTTCAGGAGTTAGCTCATTTTAAGTATTTCTGCAACTCTTTGAGGAAGGTAATCCATGTTTACAAGACAAAAGAGGCTCAGATTCATGAGAAGTTTTTGGAGGTTTAGTGGATTGCCTTGGCTTGTGTAGTTAATGCATTTATGTGAGTTCAGCATTGAAGTATTTGTCCTTTAATCTATAACCATTATCGTACTGCATGCTGTCATTTGGCTTGAGAGGGGCTCCTTAATAAAATTGCAGGGAATTTGGGGAATATAAACAATGAATTCGACCTAAATGTTTTTTTATGCTCTTAAGTAAAGTTTTACTCAAACCATTTAAGAGTAGCCAGCCAGTTTTTTAGTTACCTATTTGTGACTCAGAAATAAAACCATCCAAACAAAATCTTAACTTTGAGGACTACAGTAAAGATGTTTGACATTGTTATCTAATGTGAGTACACTTATAGGAATCTCAGCCAAAAGGACAAAAACAAAAGTTAAGAGAAAGTATATACTGTGGTTAGAGCACTGAGTGTGAAGGGGCAGTGGACAAGTAAGACTAGTGGTATAGGTTTGCCTTTAAAATAGATTGTGGTGTTGATAGGAAAGTCATCAGGGCTTTTTAGTTGAGGGAATTGATGGAATTTTACATAAAATACTCGGTCTGGTGAAGATGTGAGGATGGGCTAAATAAGAGTTTGGACTTTGTACAGGTGAATGGAATGAAACATAAAGGGAGGGTTAGAGACAGGAAGTTATTATTATGAAAGAATAAAAAATACTTAGAGGAAAATGATATGGCTTTTAGTCCCCCCCCCCCCCGGCAATGCTAGCCATTAAAGCCAGGGCCTTACATATGCTAGGTGAGTGAGTACCACTACATTATTTCACTGACTTGTGATTTTACTTTTAAATTTGTTAAATTTGAGATACCAATAACACAGTGTCTGGATAGAAATGACATTTAGGTTGGGGATAGGTGCTAGAGTTAGGATTGACGTTGTAATTTAGGTAATATTTAAAGTAAGATTACAAAAAAAAAATTCATTTAGGATAAATTTATAAGAATAGAGAACTTGGGATTGGTCGTTAGAAAGTTAGCCTAAAGGAGAAGAAGATTAGAAGCTGAAAGGAAAAAAGTAAAACTGTTGTCTGACATTAATAATCCCACTTTGCTAGAATTAACTGAGCACTTACATTGTTTGGAAACTACTGAAAGTCTCTAAAATTCTTTCAAAAATTCAAGAGTTTAATTTGTTTACTTCAAACAAAATACTGTAGCACACTGAAAAAAGTTAAAGGCTGTCTTCTGTTAAAAGCCAGGCAGTCAAGTAGTATATAAATTCAAATATGCACACTTAACAAAATTTTTGGTTTGAAAAATTAATTTTTTTATGGAAAATGTTAATATATAATAGATTTTTATTAGGAATTAATAGTGTTTTTTAAGTTGTGTTGTACACATGCAATAAATTTGGTATCCTCTCTTATTTTAAAGGATTATAAAGAAATCCTAAAAGTCTTGAGAGTTGCTAAGTTAAAACCAAAACTTAAAAGAAGAGTAAATTATGCATTTATGTGGAGTGAATTTAAAATTTGGAACTTTTTTACCTTAAGAATTCTGAATTAATTAAGTATCCTTTATTTGCCAGTCATTGCTTTTGAATTTAATTGATCTTTTAAAGTGCATTTGGAATTTGAGAATAGTTAGTGAAATCAGAATTGATAAATAAAACCTCACTAGTAAACCACATAACACTGTTTGTTGATAGGTCAAGGGAAATATTGATGTTTTAGTTTAGTATTTTAGTTCACTAAAAGCCCTTTAGAGATATGTATGATTATGTTCTCAGAAGCAGCATGATCATCTCTTTTTGTCTCTTTGTCATTGGCAGTATGTACTTTAGATCACTTGTGCTGATTTACAAACTAGATTTGAATTGAATTAAAATATGACTGTATAGCTCCGAGAAGATAAAATTTGTTTTACTTAAAATTTCTGACTCAAATTACATGTGTGTTTAAAAGCTATGTGTTTTTATTAAATGTTTTTGATAGTTAATATTTGTTTTAAGTTATATTCTTTTTTATTGCTTAGATAAATGGTCATGATGGGACAGTTTACACTGTTGAACATACTGAGCAAAACCCTGAGACCCTACTGACTCCAGAGTATATGTGTCATATGTGACACTTTGTCATATGTGACACTTCCTTGGCTTAGAGAGCTCATGTTATTATAAGTTATCATAAGGACTTTGTCATTTTCTTAAATGAATTTTATTTTAAATAATTGGAATGAGATCATTACTTCATATTAAACTGGTTAATATGCAGAGTAAAACTAACTTCAGTGTGAAATTATTTGATAGATTCCACAGTGGTGTGTAGAGTATATGCGGTCATTACCTGGACCCAAGAGAGGAGTTGCCTGTACCCAGCCCAGGAGAGTGGCTGCAATGAGTGTGGCTCAGAGAGTTGCTGATGAAATGGATGTGATGTTGGGCCAGGAAGTTGGTTACTCCATTCGATTTGAAGACTGCAGTAGTGCAAAAACTATTCTTAAGTAAGTACTATATCTTTTAAAATGAAATGCTTTATCTATAGTTTTCTATTACTAGTTAAGGAACTTTAATAGTGGAAACTCAAGTTAACCAGATTGAAAATATGATAGTCCAAAGTAAATTTTAGACTTTCCAAATCACTTAATAAAAGTTGGTTTTCTTGATAGTGAACGAATACATCTAGGTACTAAGTAGAAATTGAAGTGCAAATGTCACATTTTAGTTACTTGGTGCTGTGTCTCAAGTGAAATGTTAGGAATATTATAAAATATGATATTTAGTAGATACCATAGTATTTAAATGTCACAGAAAAGTAAAAGCTACTCTTAGAATACTAAGATGTGGCTGAGGGGACTTTGAGCAATAGTTGTGGAGACTTGGTGTGCATACATAATGAGCTAAAAGGAATTTTGTTTTTTGATACACTGGTGCTGTGAGGTCCTGTTCTTCTGTAGTGCACACATGTATTGAGTTTCTAACATTTTCACTTGTCTGATTTATTTTTAACCTGCATTTTATAGTTATGTCCTATATCTGTAGTGGCAGATACTGCAGTCATTCTTTTGATAATTTTTTTTTTGCAGCTTCTGCTTATTTATGTAACATTTAAGTCATTTTAAAAATGATTTCTTTGTCATGATGTAATCTGAGGTGGTTTTAAAAGACATTTGGAATAAAAGATTATGTGGGCAGTGACATGAATCTGATGGCACACAGTATCCAACTGCACTGTTAGGGAATAATGAGACTTTTATCTCATTTGATTTATTTTATAGAAATTTTCAAATGTCTATAGAATTATAATAGTATAATGAAGTTTTGGTGTATTTATCACCCACCTTCCCCCAGCCATCCTTTTTTTAAAATCAGTAGCCCAATATTTTCCTTGTCACATTATCTTGAATCAGTTCTTAGGTAGCATATATTATATTCCATGGTTAATATTTAGTGTATACCTGATAGTGTCACATAATATAGCATAATTTGTAAAAAATTACTTAATCACAGTATACAGTCTTAAGTTTTGTGTCAGGTTTTTAAATTCTTTGATACATACTGCATTTCTTTGGAGCTTCATACCCAGTTTCATATGAAGTGTAGTTAGCTATAGTGATTTTTGGTGTAAGATCTCACTGTTGAAGTGCAGACTGACCTTGAATTCACCTTGTAGCCCAAAAACTGCCTTCAAATTGGGGCATTACTCCTGCTTCTGCCTCTCATGTGCTAGGATTCCAGGCATGTACCACTACTCTTAGTTGCCTTAAGTCGGCTTATCTTTATGATTTCATGTGGGGCATATTGTTGGTATAAACTTTAATCTTCACTGAAAAAATTTTTAGTGGTACAGTTATTGATCACTTGTACTTACAAAGTAATTGACACTAGCCACATGAAGTCAAGGCTCACTTTTATACTGTTTTAAAATACAGACAGTGTCAGGGACTTTTATTCATCTTGAGTAAGAATATCTCTGACATTTTATTCACTGAATCAAAATTTCCTTGGTAATTTGTGTAGAGAGAGCAGAATTTGGGACTTGAGATGTGAGAAAAATCACGTAGTATTAGAAATCCCCCTGTATGCATAAGAGGAAATAGAGGAGGGTGGGCTTTCAAAGAAATGTGTGTGCTTATGAGAGTTTGTGCTTCAATTAATAGGGATTGACTTAAAAAGAGGTGGTAGCTCAAGTATTTTTGGCATTATGAGCATTTCTTGTGGAGCGATTCCCAAAGGTTGTAAGTAAATTTAAATTATTTGAGGCAGTAATTTAAATTATTTCTTTCTTAAGTTTGTTGGTGTTGCTTCTGGAATCTGAAAAGCTAGGGACAAACAGTTTCATTTTTATTGTTGTAGTAAGTGATCTTAAGAAATTTTAAAAATTGGAAGTGTAACTTCCAGTTTAATAGAAAACTCGTGGTAATTTTATTTTTAGAAATTCTTTGTTAAAAACATGTTTTATGATCCCTAGGTATAGTTTACGTAGTCCTATATTAACTCATACTGACAATCCAGTTGTTCAGAACAGCTAAAGCTTTTACTCTCAAGATGTGACATAGTTAGGTGGGTAGGAAGGAAGTATCCATTATATAACTATTCTTGCATAGTGGGAAGACTTAATTTTTACTATAGAAGGATAGTAAAGAGAGCTAGTTTCTGAAAATTCTACTTGAAGAAGTCAAAAGAGTGTAGTTGGAGTTTGACATGACTTTAGTCTATTTTCATAGTGCCCCATGTACAGAGATGATGGATCTTGCGATTCTTCAGTGCTTTTAAGGCATGCTCATAATTTCTAAGTCTGATAATTATGTTAATTTCAAAGGAGTGGCTCCTAGTATAAGTTATTCTAGTCTTAAATGGTTACTCATTTCCCAGGGACAAGTTTCTAAATATAGTTTGTTGGATGTTAGCTTGTCCTTATTTTTTGAAGCATTCCTTTTAAAGTGTATTTAAAATGTATTTTCCTATTGCTGTTTTAGAATTGAAATTAGGAAAACAACAATGAGGTGTTTAAGGGAGAGCAGACCCATCAGTAAAAGATAATGTTGCCATATCTTAATTCATTTTGACAGAAGTAAAGGAGAAGGCATTGATGAAATCAGTGTCTAGCACGTTTGCAGTGAATTTTAAAAAGCAGTTTGTAGTTGAGGATGTAACATTTTATTTATTTATTTATTTTTTGTTTTTTTGAGACAGGGTCTCACTTTGTGGTTCAGGCTGGCCCTGAGCTCAGCCTCCAACTCACATCACAGCAATCCTCCTGCCTCTGCCTCCCTAGTGATGGGATTACAGGCGTGAGCCACCATGCCTGGCACTGTGGTATGTTGTACTGATTGCTGCTGACTGAGTCTCCACACCCAGTATTTTTTTTTTTTTTAAGGTTTTTTGAGACAGGGTCTCACTTTGTGGTTCAGGCTGGCCCTGAGCTCATCCTCCAGCTCACATCACAGCAATCCTCCTGCCTCTGCCTCCCTAGTGATGGGATTATAGGCGTGAGCCACCACGCCCAGCACTGTGATATGTGGTACTGGTTGCTGCTGGGGTGAATCTCCACACCCAGTATTGTATGTGGTTACCGAGGATCGAACCCAGGTCTTTGCTCTTGCAAGACAGGCGCTGGAACCACTGAGCTATATCCCCAGCCCTCCACGCCCAATATTGTATGTGGTTAACTGGGAATCGAACCCGGATCCTTGCACATGCAGGACAGGCGCCGGAAACACTGAGCTAAATCCCCAGCCCGCATGTAACATTTTAATTAATTAATTCCTCGCTTTTTAAGTTGATATTTTTAGGGAATTTAAACAGTCTGATGATGTCAGATCTGTGGAAAAACATAATATTTGGAGTTGTTAGTTTGATAGCTATTTTCATTATTATTTCAGATTATATGCTTTTTGTTTTATTGCCAAGCTGCGAAATTACTGAGATATTTTTATATTGAGGAAGCCTAGTTATTGAGCAAGTTTGACTACTTTCTGTGTATCAGGTAGTGTTAGGCATAGTGTCGTAGTATTTCCCAGACAGACTACTCAGTAGAAGAGTAAATTTGATGATTATTTTTCCTGTGGATAAAAAATGTAAAATTTCATGTTGAGTTTAGGCTTCTGAAGCAGAACATTAGGATTTGTA
>PVIR01003336.1:26728-90131 GCA_004026965.1 Petromus typicus | reverse complement strand
GGGTCACTGCCTGCCGCCAGCCCCACACCGTAGGCCCCGCCGACCTGTGACCCCGAAGGCTGGCTCCCCTGAGCCTCTGGTGGGCGTCTCACCGCAGATGGGCTTCCAGGACGCGATCCAAGCTCTTGTAAAAAGGTCGGGAGGTATAGTAGCCTGTCCAGTAGTGGTCCTCCCGGTCCGCGTAGGAGAAGAAATCCCCGCTTAGCACTGGGAACCCTGGGGGCCGGGCCCCTGGCTCCACCCCTGTCTTCTTGTATAGAGCATCAAAATAGTCTGAAAGGGTGCCAAACTGCGCCTGTGGGGACCCCAAAACCAGCTTCCGTTAGTTCCATGGCCTCCTGGAAGTTTGAGCCACCGGTGTGGTAACCATGTTCCATTTCTCTAGGCCGTACAGGAAGCCGAGCCTCTGGGAACAAACCCTGAGCCCAGGAGGAGGCACAAAGCCCTGCTGAGAGCCAGCTGTGGGGAGCGGGGCATTCCCAGGAAGGCCGCAGGCTCAGTACGAGGAGCCCACACCCCGCCAGCCAGTGTCCCCCCACCTGCACGTGGAGGTCAGGCTTGCTATTGAGGAAGTCAAAGAGCCGCTGGTAGCTGAAGAACTGGGCATCCCACTCCTGGGGCTTGTCATATCGGAAGTCATCACCCAGTGGCACCAGCAGGACATTGGTTCGGAAGAGCCGGGACTTCTTCCGGTACTGGTCCAGAAGCAGGGCTGCCCTGGACGAGAGGACATGACATAGGCCTCACACGAAGTCTCAGGGTTGAAATGGCAGGAAACAGAGCAAACCCGAGCAACTTGCCCCATGAAACAGCCTTTTCCAGAGCTGTGGGCGACCCCCGGAGTAGGGAAGCAGTGTCAGGGACCCAGCGTTCTCTGGACAGCCCCTTCCTATGCTGGGTTCCAAGTGATGGACGCGATTCCCTGAGAGCACCTCTGCTTGTGACACCCTGTTCTTCCCTGTCATCATCGTTCAGATACCGCAGATGTCTAAGCTTTCTCTTCCTCCATCTACCTGATCCCCACAGGGCAGTCCACGATGTCTTCCTCCGGCTAGTGTCCCTGAGCCACGGGCTCAGACTGCACAGAATGGGGAGGACGGTGCAGGGAAGTCAGACCTCCCTCTTCAGCTGGACCAGGCCCCGACCCACCATCCCCACAGGAGCAGCCCAAGATCATCAGTGACCACGCTCATGGTCAGTTACCATGTTTTCTGTCTGTGCATCTCAGCAAGGACTTTTCACCCTGAACTTCCTGTTCTGTTTTCTGAAGTCAACAGTGGAGCTCTTCTAGCTAATAAATGTCGTCAAGTTAATCCTGGCCTCGAAGCTCCAGTGAGTGAAGTCGCACTGCACTGCAATTAAGGAACCCAGGCTCAGCCAGGTGTGGCAGGACACGCTTACTGTAATCCCAGTACTCTGGGAGGCTGAGGCAGGAAGACTCTAAGTTTGAGCGAGCCTGGGAAGATTAGCCACTTAGTAAGATGCTGTCTCCAAGTTTATATATATATACACAAAGATAAAAGGCGGCAGATATAGCTCAGTGCAGAGGCCCAAGTTTAACCTCAGTACCTCCAAGAAACCAAAGCCCAATTACACCAATGTCAGCTCCATGCGTGCTGAGTGAGTAACCTTAGGTAACCTTGCTGGTAAAATGAGAATAACACTGATAACATCAGTATCCTTATTGGTATCATGAACCCTCACAATGTAACGAAAACTAAAATGAACAAATGCATTAATATTTAAGCATGGACAGTCGTCCCTGGCACATCACAGGAACCACACATAAATAGCTGTTTTCTATCCATATTATGGGTAAAAATAGAAAATTAGAGCGTCATAGCACAGAGGACATTCCTTCCTGTTTTATTATTATTTGTGTTGCTGAAGACGGAACCCAGGGCCTTGCACGTGCTAAATATCATGGTGTGGGCACTAGTCTACTAACCTGTGCTAGTCAGGCTTGTCCTCTATTTGTTCTCGAGAGAGACTCCACAGAGGCCTCTCTCCCTGACTGACCAGCCCAGGGAGCCTCCTCAGATCAGGAAGTGACCTTCTCCCCCGACTGCTCTTGGTGAATGCAGCCAGCCTCTGGGATGGCAGCTGGCGCGCCAGGGAGGGTCATGCCTACTGAATAGCCAGAGCTTCTTCCTGCAACCAGGGTTCATGTTTCTAGAAACAAAAGACCACTTGCTTCTCTTCCTGGTCACATAAAAACCAGTTCAACTTGTTACACTCTTAAGGTTCTGCCTAACTCACTGTTTAGGTCCCAAGTAAGCAGCACTTTCTGGGATGTGAGGTGATTTCAGCCACAGAGATGCAGCTGAAGGCCCTAACTACTCTCTCAGAGGGGACGGAGAGGCCAGAGGCAGTGTCTGAGGGGCTGCACACAGGATCCCACTGACTTTAGCCAAGTCAGAATACCTGAGCCAAGGGAAGACATAGCCTGAGGTTTGCGCAAAACTGTACTGATTTACGAGCCATTTGCCTTTGCCCAGTTCACTGGCTCTGACAGTTTGTTCAGATCTGGGAAAACATAGCCACAGGGGACAATAAGAACTTTCTGGGAGAGGTTGTCCCTGAGCACCGTTCCAGTTTTTCACAGAAACTCGCAAGGAGCCGAGCTCACCACCCGAGCGCCCCAGCACCACAGAGCCCAGATCACAAGCCATGTCTCCTGCTTCCTCTGCAGAACAAAAAATCAATACTGTGCCCAGCCCATGGCTGGAAGCCAATGCTCACCTCTCTGCCACGTTGCCATCTGTAATGGCCCGGGGTGGCACCTTCCAAGGACAGTTAATGCGGCCACCAGGCAGGCGTTTGAAATCGAACTGGCAGCAGATCTTGGGATCAGGCCCACAGGTGTGGGGGATGTCATAGCTGTAGAAGGGCATCATGTGGCAGAAGATGTCTGTGCTGGAGTCTGAGTCTGCAGAAGACACACCACGCAGTCATCTCCAGTGGTGCAGGGCACAGGGAAGTCAAGAGGGCACGGATCTAAAGGCAGCCCCAAGAGAGAGCGAAACTCTAGCGGGACCCAGGCAGGGGACAGGACACAGGCTTGAAGAGCACACAGCGGGGGCCCACACAGGCCAGGGGTTGGTATGACGCTTCCCTCCACCGGAGGGCAGACCCCTCTGGCAGTGGCCTGACGGACACCCCTGTTCTGCCCCAGGGAAGGCCACACTGCTCAGACCCTGCTACCCTACCTGGCCTTACCCCATGTCTGCCTCCACATGAACTCCAGGCTGTGGGTGGCAGCAAAGTGCTTCTTGATAGCATAGTGTACCCTCTGAATCAGCATGCTGGTCAGGTTGGCACGGCGCAGCAGGTAAGGCATGGTAGAACTATGTCCGAAGGGGTCCACTGCCCAGCCAGAGCGTGGGGTCACACCTGGAGGCGGAGTTACACACACCCTGAGCACGGCAGAGTTGCGGGGCCTGGCTTCGGCCTTCCCAGCTGCTGGCACTCCCGCTCCTGCCTTGGCAGGGGCTGGAAGAAGCCACTCCAGCAGGCCATATTAGCCTGGAAAGGAACCATCCCACCAATCTCTGTGCCTGATAGCCCTGACACCACACTCTAGGTCCAGCAGGGGGAGACCCCCTGCCGATGCCAGACTTACCAAGGTTCCTCTCCAGCCACTGGTGCCCCTCGATGAGCTGGTCAAGTAGCGCAAAGTAGTGAGAGTTGGCCTCATCAGGCATTACCCAGCCTCCTGTTGCAATCTCCAGCTGCCCATTTCCCACCAGCCTGCAAGTGAAGCCATGTTCAGGATGAGGCGGGCACCTGTGCCTAGTCTTGCCAATCAGCATCTACATGCATGGCCTCATGGCCAGTCTACCCAAACCCAGGACCAAGAAACAAATACTGACTCCCCTTCCCCAGCAGCACACCCCCATGTCATCCAGGACTTGCATGTCACAGGATTGCGTCTGTGCTCCCAGGGAGGCCCAATGCCTTCCCTCTACTGATGCTCCAGCAACTGGCATCTCCGACACTAGTGACCCCCACACCGGCCTCCCCATCTCTGCCATAGCTCCTGGCCAACCTAGCATCACGGTATATGGCAAGACCTGCCCACCCAGCCCAGGGCTTGCATGACAGCCCCTTAGAAATGCCCCACTGCCACTGGCCTTCGGACTGCTGCCTTCTTTTGGGCACTGATGTTGTCCCACCACTTAGCAAAGAAGGAGACTTCCGCCCAGAGGAATCGCCAGCGGGAATCCTCCTGTAGCTTGGACACCATGCTGTTGAGGATGTGCTGGGTCTGCTCTGAGTAGTACTTGTCAAAGGTCTTGAGCCAGCCTGGAGGCCAACATGGAAGACCCTGAGGACACCACCTTCTCCTCCAGCCGCCTGTCCTCCCCTCCCTCCTGATGCCCCCCGCCGCAGGCTCACCTGGGTCATTGTGAGAATGGGGCACCACAAACACCTGCAGGTCCTCCGCATCCCAGTCGTGCGGGTCGTAGGAGATGTCGAAGCCCTGCCTCCACACACCGCCATCCACGTTATCGAAGGGCAATTCCTCTGACACCAGCAGCATCTGCTGGGCAGGAAGACAGCTCAGTGCCCTGCCATGCCTATACAAGTCGCTGCCAGTGCCTACTCTTACCTGTAGCTCTGGCTTCTGCCCTCGGCCCCCCAAAGCAAACTGGCAGTCCTGGGGGGACACGGAGAAGAAGCTGGGCCGGGGCTCTGGAGACACCACCCAGGAGCTGTTGGCTGTGTGATAGGGCAGCAAGGCGGGCGGGGCCTCTGCATTGGCCGTCAGCTCCAGCACAGAGTCCTTGATGTGGCTGATAATTTCATGGTTCTCTTCCAACAGCTGTTCCAGCTGCTCGATACGGTTCTGCAGCACGGAAATTTGGCTCTGCCAAAAAACCAGAATGTAGTCACCAAAGGCTCCTTATGCCCCAGCCAACGGACCACCTGAGACCTGACTGTGAGCCTTCCCGCTCTGCAGAAGCCAGGCCACAGGCCTCCAGGGATGAAGAGTCTTGTGCATATCACAACGGAGGACTGGATTCACCTGGAAGCACCAGTGTTCTCTAGCTCACAGCTGGCAAAGATTTCACCTCATATGCAGTGACTGTTGCTGCCAGTCTAAAGCACAGTACCCAGAAGGATCGATTGCATAAGGAGTTAAAGGGACAGAAGTCTGCAATCACTTAGCAATGTCTGCTGAGAAGTCAGGAGGACAGAGCAGCAACAGATGCTACCATATTTTCTTCTTCTTTTTTGCCTTTTTGCTTCCTACTTGGGCTGGGGACACAGCTCAGATGTAAAGCAGGTGCTTAGCACTCAGCATGCACAAGACCCTGGATTTGATTCCTGGCACCATGGAAGGGAGGGAGGGTGGGAAGGAGGGTCAAAATTCTGTGTGGGATGACATGACTGTCCAGCTGGGTGATAACCCAAGGCCAGGTGACCTGTAGACAGAGATCAGCAACCAGGCACGACTCACCCGGGGGAAGTTCCCATCATTCTGGTGTCGGGCAGGGTCATGCTG
The DNA here is from genome assembly GCA_004026965.1 of Petromus typicus. Classification (NCBI taxonomy): domain Eukaryota; kingdom Metazoa; phylum Chordata; class Mammalia; order Rodentia; family Petromuridae; genus Petromus; species Petromus typicus. The sequence continues at coordinate 84,622 of PVIR01003336.1, read as the reverse complement.
CACTCGGTCCAACATGAGGTAGAGGGAAAAGACGGCCACACAGAAGATGGCAGCCCCACACACTGTCACTTGCTTTTTCAGCTTCATACTGGCCTCCACATGGACCTGGCAGAGGGATGCCATCTGTAGCCCTGGTACGCAAAACCCTTTTGGTGGTCTTCCGCCAGTGCCCAGTGAATTCCCAAGGCCATTCCCGAGGAACAGCTATTCCAAAGCAAGCCTTCCACATACCAAATCCCTCCACAGAAGTTATAGGTCCTGACCCAACCATGATTTCCTTCTTTTGGTCAAGACTCCAAAAGTACAGCTCAGTAGCACTTGTAGGACTGGTCCTCCCCAGACCTAGGAGCAGCTCTACCACCGAGGTGGAGGTGGAGCAGCACCTTCCCTCAGCTGAGGCTGCACAATGATTCCAACCTCCTGGGTGCAACCATCTTCCCTTGGGCTCTGGCTCCTGGGGCCTGTTCTGGCTCTTTGGCTGATTACTTCTCCTTTGGAGGAATAAATTGGTTCCTATTTTGTTTGATTTAAAGGTACAGCCATAGCTAGGCATAGTAGTAGATGACGGTTATCTCAGTACTCTGGGAAGCTGAGGTAGGAGGATTACAAGTTCAAAGCCTCCCTGAGTATCTTAAAGACTTATTCTCAATAAATAAATAAATAAATAAATAAAAAGGCTGGAGATATAGCTCAGTGCAACAGCCTTCAGTTCAATCCTCAGTCCTGCAAAGTAAAATAAAGGTACTGCCAGAGGCCAAAGAGACATGAAAGTCTATCTCTTTGCTCCAGTCCTCTAGGATCAGCCTCAGCAGAAAGTGCCTGGCACAGATCCTGTCTCGGTAAGATCACAGAATACATTTCTGAAAAGGAAGGGAGGGAGGGAAAGAAGGACAAAAGAAAAGAGCGGGGGGGGGGAGGGAAGACAGAAAAGGAAAAAAACGAAAAGAAGGGTGGGGTGCAGCTCAGCGGTTGAGCACTCACCTAGCACAGGAGGTCCTGGGTTCAGTCCCCTCTGGCACAAAAAGAAAAAAGCAAGCTCCGCTGCCGACGCACAGCCAGTCCCACGTTTTCCCCGTTAGCAGTGGTTCTTGCGGTGCAAAACTTTCAGCCGCGACCCGCAGCGCTGCGCTCGGGGTCCCAGAGCCCGGGCGAGGCCTTCGCTGCGGGCGGGGGCGGGGGCGGCCGCGCGAGGAGCCGGCGGACCGAGCCGCTCCTTGGCCTCTTCCGCGCCCTGCCCTACTTTGCGCGATCGGATTCCGCTCCGCAGCCTCCGGGCAGTATTTTTAGCCCACGCAGCACAGGCCGGGCGGGTGGGGCGGCCCCTGTCTCGGGTCTGCGCCCCCGCCTGGTCCCGCACAATCGCCACCCCCGTTACCGTGGCGCTGGCTTCCGCTGTCCGGGCCTCACATGCCGGCGCCGGCCCGCACCTCAAGCATCCGCAACGGGGCCGCGGGGCCAGCGGCTTGCGGGGCGGGGACAGCTTGGGGACAGGGACAGCACGACGCGCCCCGCCCCGCCACCGCCTCCCGCGCCCCCCCGGCCGGCCCGGCCTGGCCCGGCCAGGCCCCGCGGTCCGCACCCTGGACCCAGAGCCGCCAGCGGCCGCACTGCGCATGCGGGGCCCGGCAGCCTGGCGCGCTGCGGAGCGCGAGGAGAGGCGCGCAACTTCTTTTTCTTAATGTTCCTAGAGCCGGTGCGTGGTCCAATAGTGGCAGAAACGCTCCTCCTCCCTGTCAACATCCCCACCCAGGGTAGGGTGCGCTCTCTGCAACCTCCTCCTCCTACTCTAGATGGCCTGAGTTTCCTGACCTGGGCTTTTCAGAGGGTCTGTTGTCGTGCAAGGCCATCACACACCATCATGTGACCACCAAGCCGTCAATGGTTGTTCATAATTTTAAACCGTAATAAACCATACTGCGGTGGACATCCCCAGGAAGTTCCCGTTTTTCTGTGTCACCGTGCATGCATACGGTACAGTACAGAGTCAACCCAGGACGATCCATTGAGCTACATTCCGGTCCTTTTATATTTTACTTTGAACAGGATCTTGCTAAATTGCTGACCCAGGCTGGACTTCAGCTTACAGTCTTCTAGCCTCAGCCTCAGAGTGCTGGTACTACAGGTGTGTGCCACATGCCCGATTTTTCTACTTCTTGAAGCATCTGATAGGATGTGCCGCCACCTCGTGTTAAAATCCTAACCCCTAGTGGGGTTTTTCGAGGTGGTCACATCGTCAAGGTGGAGCCCCCAGCAGTGAGATTAGTGCCCTTCGGGAAGGACCTGGAAGACGCTCGTGTCCTTTTCACCCTGTGAGAGCACAGCTTGAGGGTGGCATCTACAAGCCAGACAGAAACCAGGCGGCCTTGATCCTGGGCTTCTCAGCCTCGGGAACGGTGGGAAATAAATTTCTACCACTTACATGCTACTTCATTATCTTAGGGAAAAAATTGCAGCAGTGAGGTTTCCTGGGCAAAAGACAAGCACTGATACGACAGGTGGGAAACCTGGCTTGCTGTTGGTCCCTAAAAGGTTTGTACTACTTTACAAATATCAAAATACCAACTGTCAGGGCCAGGGTTGGACTTGGTGGTGCAGCGCCTGCCTGACAAGCACAAAGTCCTGGGTTTGATCCCCTCAATCCTCAGAACCGGGAAAACAAAACAACAACAAAAAACCCCAACTGCTAATTATTACTTAATGATTGCTGGGTGTTGTGGCTCATGCCTATAATCCCAGCACTTGGGAGGCAGAGGCAGGAAAATCACCCTGAATTCAGGGTTAGCCTGAACTGCAAAGCGAGACCCTGTCTCAAAAAACTCAAACAAACAATCAAAAAAATGCTTAAACAGTTAAAGCTTTAAGCTTTTTAATGCTTAAAAAATGCTTAAACATGATTAACCATGTATAAAGTTCCATCTCACACTTTAACTCCCACTTTTTTTAATCACCACCCAGTGACACTTTTTCAGGGTTGTATTCTAATTGGAATGCCCACTACTTTGCCTTGTGTTCTGGGGGATTTCTTTTCCAATCCTATTGAAGTTTTCATTTTTGAGAAAACCTTAATTTCAAGACCTTTTGTTTGTTCTCTGACCTCTTAAAAACAAAAACAAAAACCCAACCAGGCATGGTGGCTCATGCCTGTAATCCCAGCCCTCGATAGGCAGAGGCAGGAGGATTGCTTTGAATTCCAAGCTTGCCTGGGGTATATAGTGAGCTCAGGACCAGCCTGAACTACAAAGTGAGATTCTGTCTCAAAAACAAAACAAAATAAAAAACAAAAACCAAACAAACAAAAAAACAAAAAAACCCAAAAACCAACCAACGGTAGAATTTACAATATGTGGCACAATCTTTTCTGATGTACAAATAGTGACTATATGTACATCAATCTATAGCAACTTTATTCATCACAACCCAAAATTGAAAACTCAAACATCCAGGGAAATGGGAAAGGTAGTTTTGACCTTTCCACCTGATAAAATACTACTCAGCAATGAAGAGGAACGAAGCACAAGAACCCACAGCAAAGTGATGAGTAGCCAAACATGCTGAGTGTGACCAAGCCAGAGTCATGGTACATACTTTGTGTGAGTCTGCTTACCTGAAAAATCTAGAAGAGCCAAAGGGCTAGGGATTTAGCTCAGTGGTTCCAGCGCCTGCCTTGCAAGCTCAAGGTCTGGAGTTCAATCCCCAGTAACCACATACCACAATGCTGGGCATGGTGACTCACGCCCATCAGCAATAAGCACTATATACCACAATGCCGGGCGTGGTGGCTCACACCTATAACCTCAGCACTCAGGAGGCAGAGGCAGGAGCATTGCTGTGAGTTCAAGGCTCACCTGGGCTACATAGAGAGCTCAGGAGCAGCCTGAACAAAAAAGCAAGACCTTGTCTCAAAAAAAAAAGAAAACCTAGAAGAGACAATATGTAGTGATAAAAAGTCAGTGGTCCCTGGACAGGGCTGGGAAGCAGAGTGTCAGGAGGCAGTAAGGGATTTGGTGAGTGGGAAAGTTCCGTACATTCACTGTGGTCATAGCTGCAGGAGAGTGTTCCTAGTTAGGGGCCTGAAAGCTGAAATGGATCCAGGCACCTTAGCACTACTGCAAAAGTGAGACCCATAGGGCAACAGCTTCTAGAGGTGCTACATCCCGAGGACAACGTGGAGCCGGCGGCAGAGGGTGGCAAGGAGAGAGGCAGCAGCTCTCTGAGGAGCTACAGTCAGGCAGGTTTGTGGGCTGTGGCTGCACTCAGCAAGGCAGAGGCCAGGTGGCAGGGACTCGAAATGGCCAGGCACAATTACCCACAAGGCAGGGGGCCCCTCCCCAGGATCTGGCCTCATCTTGCTCTGGGAGGGTCCTTCTGTGTTGAAGGGGGACTTGGAGTACATCTGTCCATCGCCTGTGTCGTGCACCTCACTCTGGTTTGTGTCTATCAGGGCAGAAAGAGAAGCACCAGGTCAGGTTAGACTCTCCATCCTCCAGGCTTCCTTTGCCAACATGGAGGTTCCAGTGGCCTTATTTCCTTGAGTTAGGGAGGAAAAGAAGAGCCAGGACTCTTTTAAAAAAGTCGTTTTCAAAGCTGGATGTGGTAGTGCCCACTTGTAATTGCCTCAGACTGGAGGCTGAGGCAGAAGGATTGCAAAGAGTTTAAGGTCAGCCTGGGCTACATACTGAGTTCAAGCCTAGCTAAAATGAGAGAAAACCAGAAATGATTTGTTGACACTGCCACTTATCGGCGACACAGAGCACAGCATGCTCAGTTAAAGTTCCAAGCAGTTCCCACCGCCGAGCCCTGTCAGTTACTGAGGCGGACAGCGCCCTCTTCTGATTGGACCGACCTGGAGGATCCAGTATGCGCTCTGGTTTACATCAAACCCTGAGTAACAGGGTTTGGCCCTCATCTGCTGGGCCTCTGGGAATTACTGCCCTGTACCTGAAAAAGTGAAAGTCAACATCCATAGTAGTATTCTCAGCACGAAAGTGGGACGCCTAGGGTCAGTGCCCAGACCACATGCCCTTGAGTTCTCTTTGCCTCTTGGCTGTGTGGCAGGGATCCTGGCAGAGTTGCTGGGCTTCTTTGGTCTGATGTGGTGGGGTCACTGGACCTGGTTCTAGCCATGGTCCTGGACAGACTGCCATGTCCTGTGTGACAGTGGCTTTTATAGTTCTAAGCAGTTGGTTCCACTGATGTTCATGGTGAGACGGTGTTATCCCCGTTTTCCAGGGGGTCCCTGTTGGACAGAGGTGCCCCTTGATCTAGGGCCTGTTGCTCCTCCAGCAGGACTTGGGACTTGAGCATCCTGTCGTCCTGCCGCCAGCCCCTCGGCTGAGGTTCATGAGGCAGGGGAAATGTGGTAGGCTCGTGATGAGAGGTGACATCCGGTCCAGCCCCACAGCCCACGTCTCCGTCCTTGGGGAGCCCCTTTCCCATGCGGAATTTGAATCTCTTCTTGCTGTGGCTGCACAGTGCAGCCGTCTTACTGGTCATTAACTCAGCTGACCTTGAACCAGGCCCACACCTTCAGGGGCCTCCGTGTGTACACCCAAGGCGCTGGCATCCTGGGCTATGTGGGAGTTTCAGGGCAGCCTCGCCCTACAGGGTGAGATCTTTCTTCAAAAAAAAAAGAGGCAGCAATTGCTGTCCCCAAACTCACGGGTGTCTTTGCTCGAGGACCCATCCTGTGGCTCCTGTCTGTGTAACTGTCATTCGTTGACACAATTTGAGCTGAGGGAGAAGTTTCTTTTTTATTGCTTTTAGTTTTAGGCCTGAGGATTGAACGCAGTGACGTTCTTCCGCTGATCCACAGTGTGCGCCTTTTTTATTCTCTTATTATGAGACCTGATCTGTTAGGCTGCCCTGGTGGGACTCCAGGGCTCAGTCTTCCTGTCTCGGCTCCCAGACTCTAAGACTCCAAGTGTGTGCTGCTATGGCCGGTTTGGAGAGGGGCTTTCTGAGGCTGGGTGTCGTTTGGGTCCTGCTCAGAGGTGGGTGCCTTTGGAGTGGCCTGTGCAGTGGGGTCAGCAGAGTATGCTGCGGAGGACAGACTCCTATCTGCTGCTGCACATCCTTTAGTTCCCCAGAGGGGTTTGGTTTGGTGTATGGGGACGTAACCGAGAACCTCTAGGCAGGAACCCTAACACAGAGCTACACCCCAACCTCCTTTTCTTTCTTTCTCCCTTTTTTATTTTGAGACAAAGTCTCGCTCATTGCCCACACCGGCTGGAACTTGCAGTCCCGCTGCCTTGGCCTCCCGAGCAGCTGAGGTCACAGGCATGCCCCCAGGCCCAGCTGCTCTGCATGCAGCACTAGTCCCAATAGTACTGGTTATTTTTCTCAGTGGGTGATGTTGCCAATGTAATAACATCAAGAAACTTCAGATGGCAAACCACAGGGGGCCGCAGGTAGCCCTGTGGCCTTGCTGTAAACAAGTGCTGCGACACACGCCGACAAAGGTGAGCTGCTGTTTGTCCTCTGGATGGCACGGGGAGGTCAAAAAGGCATCAGCAGCATCTGTGTCCACCTGGCAGGTGCTTCACCTGTGACATGGATAGTCCATGAGATGCTCTGTGCCATGGGCATGTGCCCTGGCCTGTGGGCTGCGACACGCAGGTGTCTTCCCCTTGGTTTCCCATACTGAGTCTTTTCATCAGGACAGTAGTTGCTCAGTTTGGCCAGGCCACTTGTCCCCATCCTAATTACCACTCCCCAGACATGACACCTCCCCACTAGGAACATCTCTTACAATAGAGAGAAGTATTATATGAAAACATCTATCCTGCCAGGTGTAGTGGCTCACACCTGTAAGCCCAGCATTTGGGAGGGTGAGGCAGGAAGATCACCTCAAGTTTGAGGCCAGCCTGGGGTACATAGTGAGTTTCAGTTCAAGCTGAACTACAGAGCAAGAGCCTGTCAAAAAAAAAAAAAAGCAGTCTATTCCTGGGGTACATTTGGTCCCATCACTCAGTGTATAATGGCTCAAAGGAACTTGTCCTAAAACTACACTGATCCATTGTCCGGTTGAAGAGAAACTTGTGAATCTTTTTTTTTTTTTTGAGATGGGGCCTCACTTTGTAATTCAGGCTGGCCCTGAACTCACTATGTAGCCCAGGCCAACCTCAAACTCATAGAAATCCTCCTTCCTCTGCCTCCTGAGTGCTGGGATTATAGGCATGAGCGAACATGTCCAGCATTGTGGTATGTGGTATGAGGGATCAAACTTGGGATCTTATACTTGTTGGGCAGGTGCCAGAAGCACTGTGCGAAATCCCCGGCCTTCACTGGTGAGTCTTGTAGGCAGCCTGCGGGTTCATCTCAATATCACAGTGGCCTGTGCCAAACATCTGTAAGGGCTGAGGAAACTTAGCAATTGTGATGATTCACTTTAGGAGTCGGCCTGGCTGAGGAGGCACAGTGTTGTGGAGGACGCAGGTGTTGGAGTCTGCAGGGCAGGGGCTGTCCTCAGTGTGAGACAGCGCCCTGCAGTTGGCCAGGTCCAGGGCAAATAAGGACAGAGATAACTGGGGCAGGCTTGACTCCGGCCCTAGACACCAGAAGGCCAGGGTGTCTGGCTTTGGGACTCCAGGACTTAAACTAGCAGCAACCTCCTTTCTGAAGGAGGTGAAGGAGCTGAAGACAGTGGCCAAATTTTCCCCATAGCACAATCTCCGCTGAGAGGCTGGGGCTGCCTGTGTCTCCCTGACTGCTCACTGGGATGTCCCAACATGGCCCCATTAGAACCCAGATCCTTAAGTCTCATCAGCTTCTCAGAGCCCAACTAGAGAGAACTGTCGGACACAGGCAGCCATCATCATTCTCCTTCTAGGACATCTCCTGGCCTTGAAGCAGATTTCTCTCTCTCAGGGTCCTGAGGTGGACTGTCTCGGCCCTTTCCAAGGCTTCTCAATAGCTCAATGATTTCCTGGGAATCAGCCCAGATGACAGAGAAGACTCGCTTTCCCCTCACAGCCTGGAATGTTGGACAACTGAGCCACATCATGAGGCAACTTTTGTCTTGGAACTCAGAAGCTCCATTATGAACCCAACTGAGGTCACAGTGGACTAAAGGTGACACCTTGCCCTCTCTGCAGAGCTGTCCAGAGTGCTTGTTGGATGGGGAGCCGAGCTGCCGGCCACTGCTTGGTTATGCTGTAAAGATGTACCGCAACAAGCCTTGGTTTTTCTTTATATTTTCTTTGCCAGGTCCATGCTACCGGTGGGGCCCAAAGCAGCTTGGAACATGGGGTTAGTCATAAACAACTGACTCTGTCCTTGCCTGGCACCTACTCTGCCAGTCTGATTATTATTATCTAAGTTAGGTATAATTATTATGGGCAGTCAGATAGGCCTAGGCCCTCAAAGGAGTCAGTGTAGAAGATGAGAACACATTACAACTATAGCTGGAGAAGCATTTGTTGAAGGTCAGGGCTCAGGATAAAGGGAGAAAACCTATATACCTCCTGAGGGATAAACAGCATACTATGAATAGTATTACTTGACCTTTCTGTGGCAAAGCGGAACAGCTCAGTGCTATAGCCAAGTGTTACAGCTGAGCGTCACAGCCAAGGGCCACGGCTCTGAGGCACAGCTCAGTGTTAACAGTTCTGGGTTGTGGCTATAGCAGTTTGAAGACTAAAGAATCCTATGGTCACTCGAAGAGGTGGAGAAAAACCTTTACTTCACAAGCAGGCTCAGTGGAGTTTGTTCTCCAAAGTTTGCTTTCTCCTGAGCACTGGAAAAGAAATGAGAGCCTCCTTACATTGGGATCTACCAGGGCAGGAGACCGTGCTCACAGAGGCAGGGGGGTGGAGTTACAGAACACTCCTGAAACATGCTGACTCATCTTTTCCAAGAAGGCCCTTGTCCTTTCCACGTACACCTGCTGTGTGTCTTGCTTCTTCATGGGCTCAGTATTACCTACACTTGTTATCCTATCGGCGGATCATAGCTCTGTCCCACGTTGTAGCTGTCATGTGATTTCTGTATGTTCCTCATGATTCTGGTCTGTAAAGCTTCCTCGGTAAAGGGGGCTCCTTGGTCACCCATGCTCCAGGTCCCCTTCTGTCTCCCTCCCTCAGGCATTTTTCTCTCAATAAGTATGTCCTACTCTTAACTTCCATCATGCCTCAGAATTGATTTTTTGGTGGTGGGGACATGGACTCAGCATACCAGGCATCCAGCAGGGAGGGAGTTATTTCCCGTATATTATTTGGAGGTCCTGTGTCATGGAGCCTGCTACTGGGGATTCACTAGGCCTCTGAGCAAGTGTCTTGCTGCCTTCCTTTCTAGCTTCTTGTAAGGCTGGATCTCCACATTCCTGAGGGACTGATGGCCACTGGTCACCCTGTCCCTTCTTAGTGGCCCTCTTGGATTTTGTCCCAAAGCAGCAAATGTCTCAGGGAGTGAAGTGGCCACCTGTTACCAGCTTAGCTTGGGAAACTCTTTGTGTCGTGGAATTTTAGTCATCTGTGCTGTTTCTTTCCATCGCTCTCCATTCTTTTAAAAATAAAATGAATTCCTTTATGTCTTTTTTTCCAGGAAGTGGCTTGCAGAGACTTACTACGAACTAGCCAAAAACAGAAGTTCTTCAGTTCTGTTTTTACATCTTCCAGTGGAGAACTTCTTTTACTTAGTACTTTCATTTACTCACATGCCGACTTTCATTTCCTCATATTTGTTTAGTACTAGGTTTGAATCCAAGGACGTCAGGCACGCTAAGCCGATGTTCTACCACTATAACTCCAGCACCCAATTTTTTGTTTTGTTTTGACACAGTCTCACTATGTAATTCAGGCTGGCCTCAAACTCACCAGATCCTCCTGCTTCAGCCTCTTCAATGCTGGGTTTATGGGTGTGTGCTACCACACCTGGCTCCTGATTTCCTCTTTTATTTTATTTTTAGTACCAGGGATGGAACTCAGGGCCTTGTGCTCAGCAGGAAGGCATTGTAGCTACTTAGCTATATCCCTGGCTCATAATTTCCTCTTTTAAAACAGGTTATAGGGCTGTCTTTTCTCTTTGAAGTAAAACCACTTCCTGATTTTCTCAAGGGATGGACATTTTATTTCTTGGTTCCTTTTTAAAATGTGTGGGTTTTTTTTTATTTCTTGGTTCCTTTTTATATGTGTGTGGTGCTGGGTATGACACCCAAGGCCTTAAGCACATCAGACAAGTGCTCTACCCTGATCCACAGGTCTAGACCTACTTCATAGTTCCTCCACAAATTTAGTTTTTTCTTTTTTCTTTTTAGGTTTTTTGAGACAGGGTCTCGCTTTGTGGTTCAGGTTGGCCCTCAGCTCAGCCTCCAGCTCACATCACAGCAATCCTCCTGCCTCTGCCTCCCGAGTGCTGGAATTACAGGTATGAGCCACTACACCAGGCACTGTAGCGGTACTGGTTGCTGCTGGGCATGAGTCTCCACACCCAGTATAGTATGTGGTCACCGGGGATCGAACCCGGGTCCTTGAGCTTGCAAGACAGGCGCCGGAACCACTGATCTAAATCCCCGGCCCCACAAATTTAGTTTTTGAGACTGAGTTCTGCTACGTAAACCTCATTGGCTGTGAATTTGCGATCCTGCTTCAGCGAGTTTGGGATGACAGGCATGCACCACCCTGCCTAACATCTCGTGTTTCTTATTGATTCTGTTCTTACATTTTAAATCTGCTGTGGATCTTGTTTTCCGGTCTAATCGCATACCACTTTATCTTCTCAACTTTCACTGGGAAAGTTTCTGAGGGATTTGGGAGGAGGTGAGGGTGCTCCAGTCTGCCTGTTCAGCGCCCAGGAAGCATCCTGAGAGAAGAACTCCTTGGGGAAACATTTCTCCCCTCTTGAGCCACATTCGTCTCCTTTGAGTGAAAATTAGCCCTCCCTTCTCCTGTCCTCTCCTCCCAAATTTTAAGTGACTTGTATGCATCCATAAGTGTCAGCCACTTTCTGACACTTATGATCCAATAATTTTCACACTTCCCTCTGGGCTTCCAGACTGATCTACTTAATTTTTATTTTTCAGGCTCCATGAAGCTACATCTCTAAACTTCTCATCCTCCCAATAGCTCTGCTCCTCTTGCGGCTCTTTCATGGAACAGCGCCACCGTCTGGCCAAAACTTGTACATCACTCCGAGCTCAGCCTCCGCCCGGGATCATACTTCCTCCAACTGCTGCTACCAAATCAGCCCGGCCTGGCCCTCCCTCCCCACCCCTGCCACTGCCCAGCTCCTGCCTGTTCTTAAAACCCCACCTCCAGAGGGGTATGATGCCAAGACCACCTGATGGGCACAAGTGGTTTTATTGTTTCTGACCAAAGAGGACAGTCCGGCAGGAGCAGGGGCCAGAGCAGACCTTGGGCTGCCCTGCAGCAGCAGCAGGGCCTCCAGTGGCTGGAGCCCAGGACTGCAAGGTGCTGCCCCTCAGAGTGAGCAGGAGCTGCAGGGGAGGGACACTGTGGCCCGCACACGCCACAGGCTGGTGTGGGGCTCCAACCTCACCGATGCCGCTTCCGGATACTCTGCAGCTCTTGGGAGATGGTGCTGAAGCTGGGCCGCTGTCCTGGCTCATAGGCCCAGCATTGCTCCATGAGCCGGAACACAGCATCAGGGCACAGCTCCGGGCAAGGCAGGCGACCCCCTGGGAGACAGGGCATGAGGAGGGCCCCGGGGACAGCTGTGAGCAACAGCGGCGACTCACAAAGTGCTGTCCCTAAAGAGCCGCTCCTGTTCACACCAAGGCCCCGAGGGAGGCCTGAGCTCTACCTCCCCTCCCCCGGTTATGTGACTGCGGGGCTCAGTGTTTCCACCTGCCAAAGGGACACACCGATCCCACTGTACATGTGGGGAGAGCAAATGAACTACTGCATTTAGTGCAGACAGGCACTCCACTCAGGGAGCCATTTTATTTTATTTTTTGTCTTTTGTGGTACTGGAGATTGGACCCAGAGTCCTCATTCTGACCTTTTAAAATTTTTCTCCTGTGCTTTTGTTGACATAGGGTCTCACTAAGTTGCTGAGTCAAGCTCAAGCTTTCTAACATGCTGCCTCAGCCTCTCAGAGTGCACCCATGGCTGGCTTAGAGGGTGATTCTTACTTGGCCGCAGGGAAGGGTAGGAAGCCCAGGGAGAGGGAAGCTCAGCTGCTGACATGGGCGGGTGTCTTACCCTTCTCCACGAACTCCCGTGTCTGCTGATTGCTGAGGTTGGGGTACGGCGAGGACCCCAGGCTGAAGGTCTCCCAAAGCAAGATGCCAAAGCTCCACACGTCGCTTTCAGAGGAGTAGCGGCCTGTGGAGGGGTGAGGCAGCATGAAGGAGCTGTCCTTGTCACCCCGCCCAGCCTCTGGGGTGCAGCCCAAGCTAGATGAGGACTGGGTACCATAGTTAAGGGCCTCAGGGGCAGTCCACTTCACAGGGACTTGTCTGAGGCCCCCTGAGGCCGCATAGACCCCATCGGCCTCCTCCCTGGACATCCCGAAGTCACTGATCTTTAGGACATTCTTCTCTGTCACAAGACAGTTCCGAGCAGCCAGGTCCCTGTGTGGAGAAGGGCAGGGGTCTAATGTCACCTGCCTGCCCTGGGCAGCACACTCCAGACCAGGCCAGAAATGTGGGTGCTGCCTGCCCTGGGCACTCCTGGCAGGGAGCGGAGCTGCTGCCTGGTGCCAGGGAGCTGCCACTTACCGGTGGATGCAGCACTTGCTCTCCAAGTACTCCATGCCGGCGGCCGCATCGCCCACCATCTGCAGCAGCGTCTTCACACGCAGGCGGGCACCCTCCGTCCGCAGGAAGGTCAGGAAGTCACCCCCTGGGGGTGCAGCCTTGAGCCTCCTGGGCTTGGGGGCACCCTGCTGGCCGAGTCCCCACCCCACTCCAGGACAGGCACTCCGCTCACCCTGCACAAGCTCCATGACAATGTAGATGGGCTGCTTCTGGGTGCAGACGCCAATAAGCCGCACGATGTTGGGGTGGCTGTACTGCTTCAGGATCCTGAGAAGTACCGCTGCTTAGCTTCCCACATCCTGCCCCTGCCTCCCTCCAGGACCCCCAAGAAGGACGTGAGGAGGGCCTCAGGGAGTCGATGGGCACCGAGTGCTACCCGGTGTGAGGGTGCTGGGAGGGCTCGGTGGTGGCCATGTGCAGCAGAATCCTTGCAAGACAGAACCCCTGGTCATTGTCATTTTGTCACTCACCTGGCTTCTTGGAGAAACTTGGCCTTGAGGTCAGGAGGGAGCGTCTCCCGACAAGACTTCACTGCCACCAGCGTGTTGTCCGCTCGCAGGCGCCCGCTGAACACTTCTCCAAAGTTGCCCTGAAACGGTCTTGGGCTCCTACCAGAGCTTCTGGTGCCTCGGTGCTTTCTGTGCTCAGGGGCAGTCCCTGGTGCCCAGCTCCCTCTGTCCAGCCCCTGAGCTCAGACTTGCTCCCCTGGCTCTCTAGGGCTACGCCCTGATGGGCAGAAAAGTCACCTATGTGTGACAGGCTACATCCTCAGAGAGAAGTGACAGGGGTCCAAACCTGCTTTCCTTCACATGTGGAAAGCATTCCAAGACTTGGGAGAGTGACTTCCTTCCTAGGCAGGCAGTTTACAGTGCATATGTGGGCACCTGCCTGCCCTGGGCTATTGGGGGTGGGATGGGGCAGGTGCTCCATCCCTGGGGACAACTCGTGGTGGTGGCTGGGTGGGGAGTCAGGGTCTAGGAAGGAACCTCTGGGACCCCGGTGGTCTCTGGAGGCAGAGCCCCTGCGTGGCCCGGAGAGGGTGTCACTCACCCGCCCGATCTGCTCACCCAACACCAGGTCTTCGTGGTTCAGCACCCACTTGTCCTGGGAAGAAGAGTTGGCGCCACAGTGAGCACAGAGCAGGGCCAGACCTCTTCCCACTGAGGGGCTGTGCTGCTCCTGAGTATGATGAGGTTGGGCCAGCTTGGGGTCACTTTCCAGGGACCACGGGGACTGGGCAGGTGACCCACTGGGTAAGCACCACCCGGAATGTGCAGTCTCACTCTGCATGTGGATCTCAGACAACAGGAGCCTATCCGGCCCCGGCTGTGGGCCCTACCCCAGTCCCCAGTCCCTGTGGCCACCGGCTCACCTTGGGCACCGCCCTGTACAGGATAACACCGCTCTTCTTGGTGAGGGGCTGCTGGGAGCAGAGCAGGTGGTCGATGAGCAAGGGTATGCTGGGAAAGCCATCGCCTTCCAGGCGGTACAGGTTCTGCAGGGAGGGACCGGGGTCAGCAGCTTCCTCGCCGAAGGAGGACAGAGAGAGGGCAAGGAGGAGGGACTGCCCAGGACAAGGCAGAAGAGGCCACAGAGCAGGCACAAGCATGTGACAGGTGACCATCGGTCGGCCCTTTCTAAGGGGAGGACACATGCCCAGCCTTTCCCCTGCTGCGACGGTCCGGGCGGCCCCTGGCTCCAACCAGCTGGGGCAGAGAGGTGGCTAAGATGTGCCGGCCACTCAGTGCCTTCTCGAGGTGACAGCGGGGCAGGGAGAGGGGCTGGGTGCACTCACATCTGAGCTCTGGATGATGAAGTGGCGAGGCAGGCTGTCCCACAGCACCGACAGCACGTACTCCTGCTTGCCCTGGCTCTCGCGCACTAGGAAGTCCCCGGAGCGCGTAAGCAGCTCGGCTACCTCTGCTCGCGGGATGGCCCCGTGGTACCACAGCTGCTCGTGCAGGGGCTTCTGCACCTCAGGAACCAGTTGCAGCGGTGGGGGGAGCTGATCGTGGGGTGGGGGGTGGTTAGTCACTCAGGGGAGGCAAGCGGGCCTCGGAGCTCTCTGTCCACCCCAGTAAGTCCTCGGGGGCCTCCGAGCAGCACACAGAGCTGTCTGTGTTCTTCTCCTCACACCCCTGGGGCAGGAAGAGTAGTGAGAGGAGGTGCCTGGTCCCCGCAGCACCCAGAGGTGGGGCTAGGGCGGCAGCCCTGGGAGCACAGGCAGCCTGGACTCCCAGGGACGAAGGTCACCCAGTCAAAGCAGGCGGGGTCGGGCTTCCTCCCTGGGCCACTCCCAGCACTCAGTCCGGCCCGCCAGGTCTAGGTCCTGGGCTGGGAACCACTCACCGAGAACTTGGGGCGGAAGATCCCCGAAAAGTGGCTCTTGATGATGTCCAGCGTGGGCGTCCTTCCCCCCTCTCGCTCCTGCTCCTGAGGCCAGGGACACACGTCAGCGGGTGGCCAGGCTTAGGGAAGGGGGAGGGCAAAAATGAGGAGCGCGGCCCCTGAGCTCACACTGCGGCGGGCAGGGCTGGCGGGCAGGGGCGGTGGGTGCTCACCGAGGACGAGGTGGAGTGGCGGTCATCCTGCAGGAGCAGCACGGCCGGGGGCTCGCCGGGGCCCAGCTGCTCCAGCTTGGTGTGCAGCAGCTCCTGCTGGGCCTGCAGCTTGGCCTGGCTGCACAGCGCGACCTGCAGCCCCTGCAGCGCCTCCTGCAGCTCTTGCCTCTTGCCTAGCAGCTGTACCCTGCAGGCCAGAGGGTGGTAGGCAGTGAGAGACCAGCCTCTGCCTGCAGCCGCAGGGAAGGCAGCAGGACACATGTGTCCTGGGCCAGGGAGGTGCGTGGGGGACCCGCTCACCGCTCCCGGGGGTGGGTTTTTTGCTCCTCACTCCAGAGCTCTCGTTGTAGCTGGCTGACTGCATCCTGCCGGCTCAGCACGGTCTCGGTGGCCACTGCAAGGTCATCTGTCACGGAAGTCAGCCTGGAGCCGAGGCAGAGCCTTGTTAGAGCGGAGCCCCACATGCGCTCTGCAGAATCAAGCAGGCTGAGCACCCGCTGAGGCTCAACACCGCAGAGCACACCCCACTGCCCACATGATACCCGTGACACGCAGGGAACCCCCGGGCCTAGGTGCCAGGCTGCCACCCACGTGTGCTGCACGCTCTCCACGGTCAGCTCGTTCAGCTGCAGCTCCCCAGGCTCCAGCTGCTCACCCTCCTCAAGCAGTGACTCATCGAAGGTGACGCAGGGTGGTACTTCTGGGGCGGAGCTGCAGGTGGATGGGCGCCTTCAGTGAAGGGGCCAGCAGCCCCTTCCCAGCCGGTGTGAGGATGATCACTTACCCGTACTGTCGCAGAAAAGCCTGGTACTCAGCCTTGGGCTGGATGCGGGCTGCAGCTGTGGCCATCTCCCGGTGAATGGCCACCACCTCGTCCTGCACCAGGCTGCTAATCTCCAGGTACTCCTGCAGGATCTCCTTCCTGTCCCCCAAGACAGGATGCCCGGTCAGGGGGCATCAGGCAGGGCGAGGTGAGCCGCTCAGCCGGAGACACTGAGTTCGACCCCTCCTCACCCTGACAACTTCCACGTGATCTCAGGCCGCGTACTTGATCTTTTCTTACTTCCTGATTTGTCCCTGGGGTGCTGGCAGTCCCGTAGGGATCCAGGATACATGAGCTACAGTCACCCTTGCCCTGGTGTCAGCCGCAGCTCAGGGTCTGGGCCCCCATAATGTGGAAACGATGGGTGTGCTGTACCTGGGGGGCAGTCCCGAGCCCTGTGGTCTCACACACGGCTGCCTCTGAACACAGATCACAGATTCTGACTCCCTAGCTGAAGGACGCACTCTTGCCCTGGCTGCGGAACTGTCTCCCTTCCACCGCCTCCCTGATGTGAGCTAATGGCAACTCCATCTTTTATGTATTCTGGGGAAAATCCTGGGAGTCCGTCAGCCTTGCTTCCGTGTCTTAATCCACTTTGAATCCATAAGAAAATCCTTCAGTTCCACCTTCAAAGCACACTTTGGGCCCGACTGCCTTTCACCTCTTTGCGGCACACTGCCCCAAGTGGTGGAGCCCACAGGCCCTTCCTCCTGTCTGGCCACCCTGCATCTATCCTTGATGCCTGAGGTTGATCCTCAACAAAACAACTAGGATGGCTTTTATTTTTCAGAGTACTAGATTGAACCCAGGGCCTTCACACAGCCCTAGCCTTTCTTTATTTCCTATCTTGAGCCACAATCTCCCTGTCACTAAGTTGCCCAGACTGGGCTCAAACTTGCAATCCTCCTGTCTTGGCTTATCTCAGTGCTGGGTTGCAGGTGTGCACCGCCGCACCCTGCAGAGGTTAGCTCATGCCACTCTGTGTAGCCACAATGAGTCCTCGAAAGTCTGTCAGACCCTCTGTCACCCAGCAGCCCAAATCCAACCCTCCTGCCCGAGTCTCACGCTGCACTCTGCTGAGCCTCCTGGCTCCTGGCTCCTGGCTCCTCCTCATACACCTGTCCACTTCCTGCCCTGCTCTGGAATGTCTTTCTCCACACAGTCCCATGGCTCACTCCCACAACTCCCTGGTCTTTTTCTGAATGTCACCTTTTCAAAGAGGTGTTATTTTAAACTAACTCCTCCCCAGTCACGCAGCCCTCCTAATCCCCTGCACCAGACTTGTATCCAAGGCACCTGTCTTGGACCACCTTCTAGAGTGAGCATGTGTACATGTGTGCACAGGTCCACAGCACTGGGGACGGAGCCCAGGGCCTCCCACCTGCTCAGCGAGTGCCCTACCACTGAGCCCATTTGTAGCCCTTCCTGACTTTGAGACAGGGCTTTGCTAAATTGCCCCAGGAGGGACTTGAACTTCTGACCCTCCTGCTTCGGCCCCTGGAGAAGCCGGATGACAGGAACGCAGCACTGTGCCCAGTTCATGCTTCCTCATTCATTTTGTCTCTTTCCTCCTTCTACTGGCAAAGATCCCTGAAGAGAGATGTTTCTGTCTGCACTCTGTTCTGCTACATCTCAGGCCCTAGCCTGATGCTGAACGAATGCTATGCAACCCTCTGACACCCCAGTGGCCCACGGCTGTCCTCCCAGCTGCTTAGGAGGCTGTGGCACGAGGATCCAAAGTTCGAGCCCAGCCTGGGTAATTTAAAGAGGGCAAGGGGTATAGCTCAATGCATCCTTGGGTTCAGCCGCCAGCACCATAAACAAAGCACCCTCCTAGACACTCTGGGATAGGAGGCCTGGCATATTAACTCAGGGAGAAGTAGGGTTCAGGTCCCCAGCCTGGGACCCATTCTCCTATGACCACAGGGCCAGCACTCTGGCCGACTGAAGTTCAGGGCAGGGCAGGGGGCTCACAGCACATGCGCCATCTCCTCGTGCAGGTCCTGCAGGGACTGCAGCAGGCCTGGCAGCATGAGTTGGTGGTGGTGCTGGTGGTGCAGCTGTGCGGCCCGCACGCCCAGCACGTAGCGGTTGTGGTGGGCGAAGAGTTTCCACAGGCTGCGCACATACTTGTCCTTGGCCTTGTCTCGGTCCTTGTCTGCCAGTGGGGAGGGGAAGGTGGGGCATGGGTATGAACACCGTGGACAGGTCAGCAGTGGTTGGGGTCCCCTCTGCTTGTGGGGGAAGCCACAGACCTTTGCTGGCCTCCTGGTATTTGCGCCTGGCTTGGGCGCTGTCCCGGGCCAGGGCTCGGTACTGGTTCTTCAGCTTCTCGATGTCCTGGTTGTGGGTCTGAAGGGACAGGGGTAGCCAATGTGAAGAGGCAGGTTCCCAAGTACGCAGATTCCTCCTCCATGTGAAGATGAGGGTCAAGCTGGGTAATCCTAGCACTCTGAGAGGCTGAGGCAGGAGGATCACAAGTTTAAGGCCACCCTGGGCAACTCAGTGACCTAGCAGTGATGCCCTGTCTCAAAATAAGAAAGTGGTTGGAGCTGGAGCCCCAAGAAAACGTTCTGACAGAGTGACAGACAGGCCACTGGGGAGGCCGAGAGGTAGTCAGGAAAAGTGGGGCAGCTTCAGGTGTGCAGCATGAGTGGCCACCCAGGGCTCTGATGAAAGATCCTGCATTTGTTTTGCATGCTCTGTGGTGAAATTACTTTCTTAACAAGGGCCCCTACAGTTTCCTTTTGTACTTGGCCCTGCCACAGAGCCAGGCAAATCATGTTCTTGGCAACAGAAACAGGAGATGGCAGCCTGAGTCCAGCATTCTTGTTCTTGTTTTTCTGTTTAGATATTTTGAGAAGCTCTATCTCACTGCTCAGAACCTCAGTTTCTCCAACTGTAACTGAGCCTAAGGCAACAGTCATTTTGTTTCGTTTTTAGGTACTGGAAATGGAACCCAGAACCTTAGCACTAGGATACATCCCTGGACCTGTTTATTTTTCATTTTGAGTTTTGCTAAGTTGCCAAAGCGGGATTCAAACTTGTGATCCTCCTGCCTCAGCTTCCCAGAATGCTGGGATCACAAATATGGGCCACCAGGCCTGATCCAATTTCCTTAAAGGACAAAATAGTAAATATTTTAGGCCCGTAGGCCACAAGGTCTTTGCTGCAATTATTCATTTCTGTCCATATAGCTCTACAGTAGCCATAGTTCACGTGAAAACCAGCAGGTATGGTTTACAAACTTTACAGGAATAGGCAAACCCCTGATTAGATGACCTTCATTAACAGGCATGGAGACTCCTCTGGCCACCAGGGGGCGCTGTGGGTGCATGGCCAGGCCGGCTGGCTCGGTGGAAGGGAAGAGGTCCTGGACAGCAGGGGGACGGAACGGAACCCACGCCTGCAACTGAGGTGGAGGGGATTCTGACCCAGACCTAGGCAGGCTGATTTCTCCATTGGGGGCCATGCTGCTGTCTTCGGGACCTCTGAATCTGGCAGAGTCGCTTTTCTGGCTCCTTCTGGGCAGCCAGGTCTTACCCCACCTGGTGTTCCAGCCCTGGCTAGGGCCAGGACAGCCGCAGGCTACCCTCCCGAAGGTGGTGGGTGAGGAGGGAAGAATGGCCGCAGGGCTGGGCCGGCTGTCCCGGCTCCTGGCCCACCAGGAACTTGCACTTCCCCAGTGAACACCAGGGCTCTTGCACAAAGCCACCGCTCCAAGGCTGCGCTGGTGACAGAGACCACTGAGGCTCTGCCTAAGCTGGTACCCACCTTGGTAAGTTCCTGCTGCAGCTGCTGCCACTGCTCGCTGTAGGCCTTGCGCAGCTGCTGCCGCTCCCTGATCAGCACGCTCAGCTTGCTCAGCGGCCCTGAGTTCAGGTCCTCGGCGTGCTGCCGCAGCACTCGGCTCAGCCCCTCGGTCTGGCTGGTGATCTCGGCCCAGGACTGTGGAGTAGCAAAGCAGGGAGAAGGGATGGTGTCTCCTTAGCTGGCCAGATCTCCTGTCCCACCCCAGGGGCCCCAGGAAGAGGGCTGGGGAAGGCGCAGCCTGCACCTCTGGGAGCTCACCTGGCTGATGGGACTGTCCAGGCCTCCACTCCGGCTCTGGCCCCCGCTGTCCTGCAGGGACATGTGGTGAAGCAGCCCGGCATACTCCCTGTCGCTCTTGACCCGCTGGGCCATCCATTTCCGCATGCCCTCCAGCAGGCGAAGCTCCGCTTCCTGCATCTGCTGCACTGCCCCATGGCCCTGGGGGCTGCACAGCTCAGAAGAGAAGCCCATGGTGGTGTCCTGGGAGAGAGAAGAGGCCACCACTGGGGTGAGGCAGCTGCTGGAGATGAAGAGGTTCTACAGAGGGGTGGGAGCTGCAGGGATGAACTGGGGACTATGAGGGGTGGGTGGGGTCCTGCCTAGCAGAAACAGCCTGGCTTGGGGCTGGCCTTTGCTGCTTCCTGGACCCTAGGCCAAGGCCTCCGACAGAAGTGCCCTTTCCAGTCCTAGAAAAGGCACCAAGCCTGGAGCCTCCCTCCTGGGCTCCTTGCGCGCAACCCTGCTGCAGAGGCCTGTGCTGGGCTGGGCCTGCTCAGGCTGGAGGCTCCCTGGCCACGCCACAGTCCTGCCACCGGGGCTGTCCTGCCTTCCCAGGCCCAACCTCTACTCGGCTATTACCCCCGAGAGCCCCACCTGCCAATGCCTCCCGGGCTCCTGGGCTGGAGTTACCTTCACAGGCGCTGCTCCTGCTCCTGGGTGGCTGTGGACCGACTCAGGCCCGAGTCGCCCCCGGCCAGTTCCTGGTTCAGCGCTTCCTCCTCCCGTGGTTTCAGTTGGCCCAGGCTGGGGCGGGCTGCGGAGGGGAAGGGGCGGGCAGCCCAACCGGCCCCTCTGCCCCAAGCTGGGCCGCAGCAGCCTCCCTCGGAAACGGAAGGGAGGAGGAGGCTGGGGAAGAATGGCCGAGGACGGGAAGCCTGTGGGCCAGGCACCGACTGCCCAGGCCAGTGGGTTCGGGGACCCCGCGCAAGGGGCCTGAGGTGGGCAGGATCAGTGCAGCGCTCTGGCTCTCGGCAACCAGCTTGTTGGAAGCCTGAGAACATCTGGGGCTCAGGGTGGCCGGGCGCCCAGAAGAGGAAGAGGGAAGCAAGCGAGTCCCAGCCCTCCCCACCCCACTGGAGTCCCCAAGGGGAGCTCAGGCGCCAGCTCTATTTGAATAAAATTTCCAAGTAAATATCTGGAGGAGAAGCCTATTCTCAGGCACCAGCCCCACCCCCTCAACCCAGGCAGGAGCTCGGGGCCCCAGAGGTCCCTGAGGCTGCCAGAGGGTAGCTGAGCACAGAGGTGTGCAGTTTTCTGGGTAGGACTCAGGCTCCCCTGGCACAGGTCACCACGGGTCTTGGCCCTAGAGCTGGAGCCTGGTCACCTCAGCCCAGGAAGAGGCTGGCAACAGGCACAGGCTTCTCACTCTGCACCCTGCTCAGCTCCAGGAACCCAGATGGCGGCTCTCCCTAAACCTGCTGTCCTGTCCTGCTGCTGTCCTCTTCCCAGGGGCTGGCCATGGCCTGCTTCAGGCCACCTAAGGCCAGGACAGCGCCTCCCTGCCCTCAGAGTGGGGCACCCACATCACCACACTGGAGACTGAGCCTGATTTGCATAGTCTGCACGTTTAATCACTTTAAAACCTCTAACATTATCTCGTGTCCATTAAATAGAACCAACAATGCTGCGCCTGTTTAAATTACAAGGAAAAAACATCACTGTGCACCAACCCAGTATCTTACAAAAACAGCCGGGGTGGCCACAAAGGGGGTATGGAAGAGGGGGCACCCCTGGACAGGTGGCCGAGGAACCCGAAAGGACTACAGGAAAGAAAAGGGTGCTCCCAGGGGAGGGGACTGATTGTCCTAATGGGAGGGGTGCAAAAGGCACGTCAGAAGAGGGGCTTGGGGGGCATGGCAGGTCAGTGCTTTCTCCATCAGGGCACAGTGTTGGAGGGGGCTTGGTGCCACCCTTGGACCTGGAGAGTCGGTGACCCACGAGCCCTTCCCACAAGCCCCATTTGAAACACAGGTGTCTGCCTGCCCCTCCTGCTGTGACCCGCCTTCCCTAGAGCCCGCCCAGCTGGCCTGCCCCTTCATGACTTGGGGCTCAGCTATTCCTCACACCTCACAACACACTGCAGCCCCCTCCACCACTGGGCTGGGCAGCCGAGGAGAGCAGGGTGGGCATCGGGGTGAGAGGGCAAGTGGTCCAGCTGCTACCCCCATTACAAATACAAAAAAAAAAAAAAAAAAAAATCATCAGCATCTAAAGTGAAGTCATCACAAAGTGAAAATATATCCTCAAACAGCTCCTGAGATCCCCACAGGGGAAAGCAGCATCGGGTGGGAGGTGGGGGGGCGGCCGGGCCACTGCACCTCCCCCACCACCCACCCAGGGCTCCGGACTGTGAGTGCCAACAGCCCGGGCGGCCCGGGGCTCAGAAAACAGGGGCGTGGGCCCTGGTGGGAGGGGAGGGTGCTAAAGAGGACAGGGTGGCTGGGATACCATCTTGGACCGGCCCGGCTTGGCCTGGCCCAGAGCAGACAGAGGGGTAGGATGCTACCTGTGCACACATGGAAGCACCTGCCTGCCTTGGTCCCTTCCTGTGATCGCCGCTTCTGCTGAGGGTCAGCGAGGTGTGGGACAGGACTGGGGACGCAAAAGCCCTTGGAGAAGTGGCCACCTCCTGCAAATCCCTCCTAGGCCAGCTTCCCTGCTGCCCGGATGGGGACCATTATTGCTTTAGAGGGACAGGAAGGAGCAGGAACTGCAGCCGGGCATGGGACCCAGAGAAGGGCTGCCCTTCCCTCTGCAGCTCACTCTGCAGGCCTGGGCCTCAGCCTCGGCCAGCCGCTCCCCCAGGTGTGGCTCATCCTCCCGTGAGGGTGAGGGGTATGGAGAGGCCCCCCAGCTGACCTGGGCCCCAGCTCAGAAGCCAGGTGGGCCCAGAGGTGGGTGAGAAGTAGTCTCCGCCCCTCTTGCCTCCCAGCTGGGGTTCAAGCCCAGTCCCAAGATAAAAAAATACTTTGGTGAATTAAAAAGTGCCCAAGGAGGGGATGGGCTTGAGGGGAAGGGCAGCAGGCTCATCAAAGGGTACTCTGGTCTTTGATAAAGGCGGTCCTCTCGCCCCGGCCCTCGTCCTCCTCCGAGTCAGACGGGCACTCTTCCTGCCAGGCCTCGGGGGGCAGCCCCTTGTAGGAGATGAGGCCACGGTCCATGGTGTACACCTTCACCCCCCTGAAGCTGAAGCCAGAGCGCAGCTGTAGGACCAGGAAGACGGTGACAAAGACCAGCACGATGAAGGCGCAGCTGAGGCCAGCTACTACCTCAGGCAGGTGGGAGGGCAGCAGTCCAGCCTGCAGCCGTGGCTCAACCTCCACCTCTGGGGTCAGGCCTGCGGCTGGTGGTGGCTGCTCCGGCGGGGACTCTCGGCTGCTCTGGCTCTGCCGGGAGCATGTCTGCTCCACAGGGTCCAGGGAGGCATGGCTGGGGCAACTGAGGCAGTCTGTGGGGGCTGGGCCCTGGCAGGTGGCACAGGAGGTGTGGCAGGGAGCACAGACGCTGGCTCGGATGGTCTCAACGTCATTCTCGGTGCTGTAGTGAGTGTTGAGGACTTGGGGAGTGAAGCCTGGTGGGCAGTGCTGGACACAGCTTTTCTGGTGCAGAGAGAAGCCTTCTTCACATACTGGTGGCATGGGAGAAAAGGGTCAGCGTCAGCCGAGTGTGCTATGGCTGTGAAGGGCTTAGGCCTAGGCCCACCCATGCAGCCCTGCTACCACTCCCAGGAGTCACGAGTGTGAGAGAGAGAGAGAGAGAGAGAGAGAGAGAGAGAGAGTGTGTGTGTGTGTGTGTGTGTGTGTCTCTCTCTTCTTTGTGGTTCTGGGGACCGAATACAGTGTCTTGCACTGAGCTGCATCCCCTGGCCCTTATCTGGAGACAGAGTCTTGCTAAGTTACACAGGTTGGGCTCAAACTTGCAGTCGTCCTCCCTATGGGACTTACGGACCCGTGCCACCCTGTCTGCTAAGTCCCTCAGACCCCTTTCCTCCTACACTAGGCTGTAAGATTGGTCCTTTGGCCCTGTTCCCAGTGACAGCACCCACAACTGACCCACGCAGGCCTGGCTGGATGTGAGAGTCTTGCAGCCGCTGCTCTCCGGAGGTACAGGGAGCCCCTCGGGGGCTGTGCCGTACAGTATGAGAGTGAACTTGGTCAGGGTCCCTGTCGCAGATTGGAGGAGAGGTAGGAGTCAGGAGGTGCCCGGACCACACAGAGCACCCCAGACCACCAACCCACCTCTGTGCACCATGCCCCTGGCATCCCCAGCACTCAGTACCATAGTTGTTGGCCTCGCTGGTGTTTTCAATCTCCAGGACCCACTCGCCAGACGGGTCCTCATCCCAAGAATGGGTTGTCATGAAGGCCCAGTCATTAAACCCATCTGCAGAGTAGTCATGCGGCCTGGGGGAGGAGGGACATCTGGCCATCTGTGGCCTCTGGGGAGCCCTCAGGCCAGGGACACCAACCCACACCCATGGGGCACACACTGGGCCTGCATGTGGCACCAGTCCTGCTGGACTGGAAACTGGCTTGGCTGTTTCCTGGGGGCTCTAGAGACATAAACCACGTTACACAGGAACACTCGCTGCAGGCATTAAATAGGGAGAAACCAGGGGTTCCTAAGACATGACCTCACACAGGACAAAGCTGTCCCTCTCCAAGTGCTGCTACTGTCCCACAGAGCAGCACGATGCCTATCAGGGGAGTATGGGTAACGACAGGATGAGTAGGGGCTGTGAGGGAGCGGGGAGGCGGGATAAGGAGGCAGGGGACAGGGCCAGCACCTGGCGGCCAGAAGGGTAGAGCGGGTGCCCATGGGGCTGACCAGGTGGATGGCTAGGTCACCACGGCGGTTGTAGGACAAGGTGAGCCGTGCCTGAGCATGTTCCAGCCGGGTGACGTGGGTGGGCTCGCCCAGGCACGCAGTCACAGTCTTGCGCACCTCCAGCCGCTTGCCAATGTCCCTGCGCAGAGAGTGCCATGATGCCGAGTCGCCGGGCTGCAGGACTGGCACCACTCCACAGCTCTGAAGCCACCCCATCCCAGCAGAGTCCAGTCCTCACCTGGGCTCGGTGAGGATGTCAATGACGCACTTCCGCTGAGGGGCCACCGTGGTCCAGTTCTGGGCTAGGGCCACCATGGCACCTGCATCCAAGAGCCCATAGCCGTACGAATGGCTTACTGTGGGGACAGGACAGGCAGGGTCACAGGAAGGAACAGAGCGGCCCACAGAATGAACCCCAAGCCAGCTCCTGGGCCCGTGCTCGCACCTTTTCGGCCTACACCATTGGTGGCCCAGTCATTGGCGTTGAGATGCGCTGGCTTTGAGGTCCGGACCACTAGGTGCTGCATGTCCCGCCAGGTGAGGTTCTTACTACAGGGGACAGAGACAAGCTGGGGCTCAGGATTTTTGGAGAGACGCTGAGTCCCCAAGGGTGCTCCACAGAGAACATGGTGGGGCAGAGCTGCCCACTTACTTGGCCTCCAGGGTGAGAGCAATGATGCCAGCTGCCAAGGGGGCAGAGGCCGAGGTGCCTGTATGAGACTCTGTGCATTTCTGCCGCAAGTCAGTGGTCACCTGCCAGGGCACAGTGGTGTTGGGGCTTGTGAAGCACAGAGGGCCACCCACCTGCCCTCCTCATGCCTAGTGCCTGGAAGCCACACAGTGAGCCTGAGTCAGAGTAACCCCAAGCCTGGCAACTGCCTGGCTCACTTGCCCAGGACAGACTGCTGCACGGCCCCTTCCAGGCCTCGGTTCCCCAGGGAATGGGGAAGTTCAGCTGGGGAGTGGAGAGCACTGCATACTTGTAGGGAGCATTTCTACTTCTCAAGGGCCTCACAGATGGCTCAGAGCCCCCTGTTCTGATCCTACAGAGCTTGAGTCGATTCAGCCACATGGCAGGGGAGACACAGATGGGTAGGAAACGGGCCCTGAGCGTGGAGGGCAAGCAGCCTCCCTTCCCAGCCCCAGCGAGACTCACAATCTGCTTCTCATTCTGGTTGCCGCTGCTGTAGGTGGTGGCCAGTGTGGACGAGCAGGCCTCACTATACCAGGGCACATTGCCGAACTGCGTGGCGCTGCTGATGGACAGCGTGTAGATGCTGTTGGTGTAGCCATCACAGTTGCAGCTGTCATGTTCCCGGCCCCCATTCCCTGAGGCCCAGACGAAGATGGAGCCCAGTCCACCACGGCCCTGTGGACAAAGTGTGCCGGGGTCACTCAGGATAGGGCCTGGGGTGGGCCAGGCAGGAAGATGGTGCCGAGGAATCCATGTTGACCTCCAACTTGAGGCGATCCTCCTGCCTCGGCCTCCTACATGCTGCCACTCCTTCCTTTATGGATTTACTTTTCATAGTACTGGGGCTCACATCCAGGGCCTCATGCCCTTCATCACAGAACTATATCCTCAGCTCCCATTTTCAGCCATTGATGCTTTTTTCTTCATTTTTTAACTTAGGGGTGGGGTTTGAGAAAAGGTCTCTCTAAATAACTCAGGCTGGCTGTGAATTTACTATGAAGCCCAGGCTGAGCAGGAACTTTCTATCTTTCCTGCCTTGGCATTTTGAATGCTGGGATTGTAGGCACGTAGTACTGTGCCTGGCTCTGTAAAACTTTTACTCTGAGATCTGTTGTGGTGGTGTACATGTGTAATCCTAGCATTCTGGGAAACTGAGGGAGGAGAATCCCAAGTTCAAGCCCACCCTGGGCTGAGAACCCGTTTCAAGATTTTTCTAAAAGGAGCTGAGGATCTCATTCAGTGTGAAAGCCTTGTTTTCAACCACTGTATTATAAAATAATTTATCCTATGTAAAGTTAAGATTGAAACCATTAAACAAAACAGAAAAACATACAGAAGAGCACTACAGAAAGACAGTGCTCCCTAGAGACTGGCCTGGCTGCAGGATGGGTCATGCCGCTCACCTGGCTAACTCCCCGGAAAAAGGCCTCCTCGGCCAGGCGGGCTGGCCCATCCACTGTCTTGCCATCGTCCTCAGGGCCCCAGCTGGCACTGTAGATGTGGATGTGGTTGGGGTTCAGGCCCAGCGAGCGTGCCTCCACTGCATCTGTCACCTCACCGTCCAGCATGCGCACCCCTGGCCACGGAGGGGAGTGGGAAGAAGGCACTGTGTGGGTCCAGCTGCCAAGCCACCCCTGGAGCATGCTCAGCACTCCCACTAGATCATCCTGAGCCCTAATGTCTTCCTCTGCCTTGGCAGCATGAGACAAAGGGGCAAAGGATGATGGCTTCTACCTCAGCCACCCAGGCTGGACTGGAAGGATCTCAGGTCCTAGGGGAGGGGGACGAGGCCCGCCTATGGCGAGGCTCAGTGCGCTGTGAGCGTTTAGGAGACTCCTGCTAAGAGACATCCACTCCACCTCACAGGGCCATTAGGCCTGGGAGGTCAGCTGTGAGTCAGTCTGAACCCTGATGGAATATCCATGTGGTCAGAAGGATTCACAGTGGGAAGGTGACAGGCACTAGCCAGATGGGAAGCAGGCAGACAGGAATCGCACCGGAAGTCCCTCCCACCTCCACCATGGGACAGAGGGGCCGAGGCTAACACTCACCTCCAATGTGGGCGTTGTAGGCCACACCCACACCACAGACACCGTTGTTGGCCACAGCGGCCACTTCCCCTGCACACCGTGTGCCATGCCTGCCAGGACCAGGAGCATAGCAGCATGAGTGGTGTGGAGAGAGCACAGCAGATACAGCCAAAGGAGCGAGAAGGATCAGCATATACCTCTATCCATGCCTACCCCCAACTCGATGGGACAGGGCCACCTCCCCGAGTCCCAGGTGGACCAGGAGCATGGACAAAAGCGTGAGCCTCCTGGGCAGATGCATGGGGCACCTAGACTCAACTTTGAGATCTTGGTGGAAAAGAGGAGGAGGAGGAGGAGGAGGAGGGGGAGAGGTCCTGGGACTGCTACTCTTACCTGTTGTCATTCATTTGTGTGTAACGAGGCTGGGGATCAGGGTCTTGGTCATTGACATCAAAACTGGCCCCAGGATCCTGCAAAGGACATGGCTACTGTCAGAAGCAGCCTGACTGCACCTGGAGAACAGTAGGCCCCTAGCCGCCCCTCACCCGGGATGGCTAACTCCCTCCCACCTCCTCACATAGTTGCCTGCCAAGTCTGGGTGGTTCTTCTCGATGCCATCGTCCAGGATGGAGACCACAATGCCGCGCCCCGTATAGCCCTGAGCCCAGGCCTCCTTCACGTTCAGGTCCCGCTGAGTGACACCAGACTGCAGAGACATAACCCGGTTAGTCAGAAAATATGTGGCTGGGTGAGCATGGGGGTAACTTAAAAGAATCTTCTCACCACCCCAAACCCCTTTCTGCACCCATCCTGGCTCTTCAAGTGCCACTGTGGGCTCCTGGGAAATGCAAAGACATGGGGGCAAGGCTTGTCAGCAGGGGTGTAGGAGGGGTAGGGGCAGACACCCTCAGAAGGGCATAAAGGGCCTCATCGTCAGCCCAACCCCCATAGGATCTCATGAAGAGCAGGGCGCCAGGCAGCGGCATACCAGGTACCACTGTTGGGGAAATTTGGGGTCTGTGGGCTCCTGGTACACGTCCCGTTTGGTCCGTCGCTTTGCTACCTGCTGCTCCAGCCACCGGACCTGGGAGGGAGAGAAAGCACGGCACTGTGGGTGGGGGGAGGGTAGCAAGAGGGAGGAGCCCACAGGAGCAGGGAGAGGAGGCGGTAGTGGGAGGGCGAGGGCCGAGGGCCGGCTGGACTCACTTGAGGCTCCCTCTGTAGACGGCTGTGCCGAGGGCGGTGAGGCGACAGGGACCGCTTTGTCACTGCTCGATGCCAGAAGTGGTAATAGTTGCCGAAGATCTGCAGTGAAGCAATAGACTGAGATGGGCCTCCATCTGTCAGTCCCAGGAGGCGGTAGTGGGATGGCCAGGGGACGCTCGCCATGGCGGGGGTGGGGGCACCCACCCGTTCCCAGCCCAGGTCTCAGGGTGAACATGCAGGGCTGAGGAGGGTCTGCCCTCACTGGGGCAGGCTGCCCATGCTCCCATCCCACCGCCACCCAGGATGTGCCCGCTCCCAATGACCAGAGAAGCCAACCCCGACACTTCCTGCTTCTGGATGCCAGGATCCTTTCTCTCCCAGGGGCCCCTCCTTGGCAACATCCTGTGACTGAGCCACTAGGCCACCTACCTGGCCCAGGTTGTGGAACCCATGCTTTCGTGCCACTCTATCAGCCACAGCTGGGCCCCCAGAGATGTGCACAGCCCACGTGTTGGTGAAGATCTTCTGGCCACGGGCATCAGCGGCCAGCAGGACCAAGGCTCCTGCTGCTGCTACCACCCATAGCAACCAGGGCCTCAGCTCCATGGGGGGCAGGTGGCCGACCGTGGAGCTCCTGCCTCCTTGGCCTGGTCACAGGGCCTCGGCTCCGGAGTGCCTGCTGCGCACTGCCTGTGGCCCGGGGCTGACTGGCGGGGGCATGGGGCTGAGATGGGCAGGGCTAGCAGGAGGGATGAGAGTTACAGGCTCTGGGAGAAACAAGGGGAAGAAAGGAGAGCCGTCAGTCCCTCTGACGCCATGTACGAAGGCTGCCCTTCCTAACCCGACAACTCAACACGTGTGCCTAAGAGACTCTGGGGAGCGGGCTAAAACAAGACCAGTCAACCCCAGACAGAATCAGACCTCCAAGGGCAGCCAGACAGACAGACACATGATCCCCACACGCTTCTCAAGCCTGTCTTCACCAAGAACACAAGTGAAACTCCTAAGGGGGCTGAAGAGCATCAAAGACTTGAAAAAGTTGCTCAAAATCAGAAATAAAAGACCTTGCCAAGATATAAGTAAAAAAGATGCATTATGTTAGAAAGCAGTATGTACACACGATCCCACTTTGTTTTTTTCAAAAACTATTTATACATGAATATTTATACATAATCAAAAACAAAATCTGGAAGGACACACGCTAAAATGTTAACAATGGCTCTTTCAAGATGGTGAAAATGACAAGTAATTGTTATTTTCTTTGTGTCATTATATGCTTTGCACAGTACCTAGGTATATTTTATAGAGGAATAAAACATTGGCTTTTTAAAGTTTTTAAATGAGCTCACTAGGGTTTCCTAGTTCAGTAAAAGAAACTCAGCCGTAAGGAGTGATCTGCAAAGCCCCACAGCCAGGAAACAGTAGGTGACCTGAGTCGGGCTAGGGCTTGGGGACCAGTGCACTGAGTGCAGGGCACCACTCCAGGACTGAGGGGCACGGCGGGAGCCTCAGGATCTCTCTGCTGTTTCCTGGGGAACACTGGGAATGCCCAGCCCTGCCCAAGAGCTCCATGTGCCCCCCTGCTTGTTTCGTGCCCACCACCTTGCATAACCAGAGCCTGCAGCCAGGGCAAACACTGGCTGCTGAGCTAGGAGCACCAAGGTGAGGCTGAATCAATAGTCCACGTGTTGTTTTTCCTCCTTCAGCAAACAGACAGCAGGACCTCTCTGCCTGGGGCCATGTAACTGTCCCCACATAGGGCCTCCGAATGGCCAGAAGTCAAGCCTCTGGGGTAGGCGGCAGCTGAGAAGTCCCTCCCAGTTCCAAGCTCCTTGAATCACTCTGTGCCTGCCCATGGGCCTAGCTGCCCCTATCATTCCCAGCCTCAAAAGGGGCCACACTGGACGGCGCAGAGAAGCTGGTGCGGTGAAGGAGGCCGGGGTACACAGGCTTGTTCAGGAACAGCCCGCAGACACAGCCACCTCCCTCACTGCTGTGGGCCCACGCTGTAGGCTCGGGGACTCCACACACCATCCTGGAGTATTTTCAGTTTACACCAAAATAACATGACAGCTGATGGCAGGAGACAACCACCAAGCCGCTCCTCCACACCCCTGACTGCTAGCTGTGGAGTGCTCTGGGGCAGGCAGGGGTCTACAGGCCTGAGGACCCCAGCTCCAGGATGCCTAAGGTGGCTAGAGCAGGCCTGACCTATGGCTGGGCAGCCTAATGCCCAGGCCCTAGGGATGAGAGGACTCCAAACCCCTATCAAAAGCATGTGGCATCCAGGACTTCTCTTCTCGCCACATGGCTGTCTCAGGGGTCTAGATGTCAAGCAGAGACCCCTGACCACAGCACCATAGCCCTGCTGTGCCTCTGCTGGGGTCTGGCCCAGGTCTCAGCGCATACAGCTGAGGGAGCTGCAGCTGTTTGGCGTTAAAGGTGATTAACCAACTATTTAATTACCTTGCAGCACCTGGAAAGAAAGCGAGCTTCAGGCACAGCAGAACCGTCTCCCAAGAAAGAGGGCCTGCTTACCTCTCTACCAGTGCCCCAGCCACGGGAAGGCCTGGCTTTGGCTTCCAGAGCCCCAAACACCCCGCATACACACACACACCACCCAGCTCTGCCTTAGCATCCAGGACAGAGGGAGGACCCCCCCCCCCACACACACACACACACAACAAGAGCTTAGAACAATGAATGAATGGATTTCTCCCCACCCCCACCCCAGACTCTGACTCACCCTCTGAGTCCGGGTAGTCTCAAACCCCGAGGCTGGCTGGATTTCCAGCGTCACCATAGGTCTCACATGGACTCAGCTCCACACTGAACCACAGAGAGTTGGGGAGCTATGCGGGGCTGTGTTCCTGGCAAATCCCTTTTTCTTGAGTCCCAGCACCTCCTGACCGCCTGCCATCCCCAGGGACCTATCCCAAATCGCATCTACGGGGCTGGGCCAGTTTCCAAGACACTGGAGGTCGGGCAAGAACAGACCACGAGGCAGTCCACTGCAGGCCACTAGGAAGCCCAGACCAGTCTATCCAGCAGCGACCATCAGCCCGGTCCAGTTAGAGAGACCGGGCAGCTCCTCTGAAATTCTGACTCCTAGTTCCTGCTCAACTTCTGTTTGCTGTGTGATCTTGAACAAGTCACTTCCTCTCCCTCAGCCTCAGTTTCCTTGTTGGTAAAAACTGTTAGAACAGTGGTTTCCAAACTTTTTTTTAAAACCCACATAATTCTCTTACACACACACACACACACACAATAACACTCACTCACTCTAAGTGGAAGCCCAATTTAGGAAATACTGTAGTTAGAACGCGGGCTCTCTGGATTGAGACGGGCCAGGCCTGGCTACCCTCTTACGCTGCCTCATTAGGCCACATCACCTGGGTTCCCCTCACACTTCTCCTGCCGGGGGAAACCCGGACACTCTAAGGTACATGGGGTCTGTCCTCCAGGGAGACAGGGTGGGGATGCTGGGAAAGTAGGTGTCCTCTGGGCAGCAGGCAGCCCCTGGTCCAGCAGCCCCGTGCCAGGCCTCGGAGACCCACCTGGGCCCATGGTGGCCCGCGGCCCGCACCTGGTTGCTCTCCCCGCACAGGTGTGCAACAGCGGCTCGGGTGCAGGGAGGCACTGTCCCCACCTCCCCTCACTGGCGACGCGGCCCAAGACTCCGCGCCCCGGAATCCGCGCCCCATCCTGCCGGGCCAGGCCCCGCAGGCGCTTCCCGAGGTCAGAGGGCCGCGGGCGGAAAAGTGCAAGGGAAGGCTGGCCGGGCACGCTCAGGTGGGCTCGGCGCTTCCTGCTCCGCGCGGCGCCAACCGCGCCGGGGCAGGGCCGGCTCCGAGCCAGGCGCACAGCACCGTCTACTGCCCGCGTCCCCGCTCTGCGTCCCCCGCCCGCGTCCCCGCACCCCCGCCCGGCGCCCCGTGTCCGAGCCGCTTACCGTGGGAGCCGCGGCGGGGAAACTTTCCCGGGCGGGCGGCCCCGGCCGAGCGCGGAGCCCCGCGGCGGGGCCTGGGCTCGGCGCGCTCCCGCGCCCGGAGGCGGCGGCGGCGGCGGCGGCGGCGGCGGCGTCACGGCGCGCGGGCGGTGCGGCCTCGGCCCGGCCTCGGCCCGGCCGGCGACCAGGGCGGCCTCGGCCTCGCACTCGGCTCCGGCTCCGGCTCCGGCGCGGGCGGCGACGGGCGGGGGCAGCGGCCCGGCCGCGGCGGCGCGGCTTGTTTACTCGGGCCGCTGTCACGGCGGCGGCGACGGCCCGGCTCCTCCCCCGCGCCCCTCCCCCCGGCGCCGCCTCCGCGCGCCCGTCCGGCCCAGTCGCCCGCCAGCCGCGGCCCGGGAGCCAGCATGCGCCCGTGTACCGGGCACCGGGCCCAGCCGGGGATCCCAGGGACTCGTGCGGCTCCGGCCGCCCGGTGCAGCACCCTGGGCCCCGTCGAGACCCGAACTCGGCGCCTCAGAAGGAGCAGGGCAGGGCCTGGAGCGCGGCCTACAGGACTCGGCCGCCCCCTTCCCCGCACAGCGGTCCTGTGGGCCGCATCACGGGTGCCAGGATCCGAGGATGGCTAACCTGACCGCGCTCCTCCTCGGGCTGCTGGGAAGCCTCCTGGCCTGCTAGGAAGGAGTCACAATTTTATTTGCTTCTGTATAGACAGGTAGATTTATAAGCAGCAGCCCACTTCCTTTTAATTTTTTGTACCGTTTGTTCCCCCTTACATCTATGTGGTTTCGAGGCACCAGGTCAGGCCGTTCACATTCTCTCTCCTCATGTAACTGATTTAATCCTAATAAGCCCCTAGGCTGACATTATTAACCCCACTTTACAGATAAACCAAGGCCCCTAACTACTCTGCTTTGAGCCAGACAGCTAGCAGGCACTGGAACCTGGCAGAAACCGGTGGTTTGGGCAGAGCTGGAATCCAACCAGCCCTATACCAGCCGAAGCCTCTCCCTCCCTGGGTCCCTGCCCTAGAAAACGTCTGCACTACTTGGCTGAGGTCAGCACCGCTTAAGCAGAGAAAGAAAAGAGAAAATGTGGCCAGGAGACTCCTGCTGGATTATTCCAAAGTCACAGCCTTAGTGCCCCAACCTGCCTGCTCACTGGGAAGTGGTACTTGGCAGCAGCGCTGTCCTGTGCCTCGTTGCCCAGGTTGCGGGGATGACACACAGAAGGATCACTAAGGGCCTTGCAGGAGCCAGACACCCTCTGAGCAGGTCCAAGTGTGAACTCAATTTATCCTAACCACAAACCCCAAGAGGTGGGCCCAAGACATTTTCCATGAGGTGTCAATTATGCATCACCATTTACCTTAACAGAGAAGGTCCAGAGAGATTAAACACTATTCCTGAGGCAACTCGTGTTATCTGGAAAGTCAACCAAGCAGCTTCCCTTCAAGTCCCTGGGGCTCTCTTCTGTATCGTACCACCTTCATTTCTCAAAGCCTCAATTTACTCCTCTGTAAAATGGAAATAATGTTCAGTGGGATCAGGCAGTATTGGAGTACCCTCACAGACACTGTAGAAACAGGAAGTTTGGGAAATGTAGAGCTCTGGAAGTTGGGAGATAAGTCTGTAAATCAGGCTGGACTCCTTCCAGATTGGGACTCCCACCCAGCCAAGCTCCTACAGGCCACCCCGGGGCCAGTCCCTGCCAGCCAGCCCCAGTTGGGAGAACAATGCTCCCGAAGTGAGACTGAGGCAGGAAGTGAGTCACAGTCCTGCCTCAGACTCTGAGCAAGAGAACCCCACTGAGGGGAAATAGGGACAGGGCTGGCCCCGCCTGTCCTGGGAGTTCCACTTGTTCCCTGGCCTGGAAGAAAGGTCAACCCAGGAAGATAGCAGTGGTGGCTGCTAGGACCTCACCCGTCTGGGGGTCTGGCCCCGGGGGAGCTGCTGTGGGCCGGTGAAGGAAGAGGGACAAGCTGGGACTCACAAAACTGCCACCCAGGCCTGGGTGAGGCCATTTGCCAATTCTCCCACCAGCTGGCTGTTCCAGCAGTGCCTTGCGGTAAAGGCAGAACCTATCAAGCTGCTTGGTGGGAACTTCACCGCCAGCCTTCCCACTTGGTCCCTCTCACAATTAGGGGTCTCACAAAACATTGTATTTTGCAGCCAGGTGTGAGGTGTAAAGCTGTGATCCCAATACTCTGGAGACATGCAGAAGGATCCTTAGTTTAAGACTAATCTGGGCAATTTAGAAAGGATCCCCCCAAAACAAACAAACAAACTTGTGTTGCAACAATTCTTCTGCTACCAAGAATTTGAAAGCCACCCTGAGACCCCTCTGGAGAGAATCCCATCTTGGCAGGAAGCTTCCTTTATCTTTAGGAAGCAAGTCCTGTGGGCAGGGATTGTGTTCTTTATCACTCCCGGCTCACTCATCTGAGGCCTGAGGGCTGAGGGAGCTAAGTGAGCTTGTGACTTAGGAACCCAAGGTCCTCTGTGGCGAAGCGTTATCAGCCTTACACAGCAGTTAGGGATTCGTGTGCCTGCGGGAACTTGAAGAGAGAAGCAAGGCCTGATGGGTAGGGCCTGGGGGAAGGGCAGGGTTGGGAAGGCCTCTTGCTATCCTCCAATTTGGACCTTATCCAGCCTCCTGAATTAGCACTGGGTAACTGTAGTCCGAAAGCCACCCAAGCCCACCAGTCCTCACTTCTCCAGCCTCTCTCCCACCTTGAGTTTGTTTCCTCAAACAAAGCCTTCAGCTGCAGCTCCCACACCTGGTTTTAATCAAAAAGCACACAAGGTCCACGCCTGCAGAGAAGGGTGCGCAGCAACCTGTAATTGGTGTTTTTTTGAAAAAGTGATTCTTGAGAGAGCCCTTTGTTTTCTTCTTTTTCACTTACCTGCATTTCCAGAAACATCTACAAACACTCCCACAAGGCAGCCGCAAAGCCTTCGGGTCCTCCAGAAGGGAACAGAGGTGCCCACACTTCGCCTCAGAGCCCCAGGACCCCAGGAGCCATGCTGACCAAGGGCCCTCCCTCCTCCCACCCCACTGGCTGCTGCAGTCACCTTCACACTCTGTCCCAACACAGGGCAGGGCCCTTCCAGTTCTGGCTAAACCACTTTGGGGAAACCTCCTTTATATGACAGGCAAACTGTTTGTGGGTGGGGGGCGGAGCTGACCGCTAGAACTGCTTTGCCGGTGACATATTGGGTTGTGTTGGGACCAGATCCCAATGTGGCCAGCCCTTCTCATTTTCCTTCATATTGGGGTGCTCATGCTTCCCAGTCACCTCTTAGTTCAATGGCTTCCTTTGGCCAGCTCTATCCACCTTAGCTGCAGTGGACAACAGCCAGTCACAATCGGGTAATCAGAAAATGCTCTGGAGGCAGTCTTACCTGCCAGATCTTCACTAAGCACCTGCTATTGTGATGTCCCCAAAGTCTTGTCCCCAGAAAGTTGAGCCTGCCTGTGGTAGAGTTGGAGCCTCCAGAGACTCCCAGAATCGTCCTGAACCTGTAACTTCTGTGACCTGCAGCCCCCACAACCTGCTGCCCTTCCCTTACCCTTGATACAGAAAAGATGGCCACCACTGTAATTTCCTGTGGAGTTCTCTAGTTGTCATCCAGAGGAATTTCTGAGCCTTCCCATGGTTGACATCTTGGAACATTTTAGTCCCATTGTAGGGACTGTCCTGTGCATTATGGGACATTCAGCCACCTCCCTGGTCCCTAAACTCTAAATGCCAGTGGCACTCCCACTCCCATGACAACAAGGAAAAGGCCCAAGATGTTGCCACATCACTCAGAGTTGAGAACCACTGAACCACGGTGACAAATGGAAATGTCACAGGGTGGTGGCTGATGTGCCAGAGCTACAGGCAGCCGGAGTCATTGGCTGGAACCTGCACCACAACAGCTCCCAAGCCCCGAGCTTCTCACCTGGCTGCAGGACAGCGGGCCACGGGGTGCTCAGGGCACAGTCGCACACCTCCTTACGACGTCTGAGGAGAGTGATTTCAGGATGTCAGAGATGGAGCCGAAAGGATTGTGTTGTCTGCATTACCGGTAGCTGGGGAAGTGGGAGAGACATTAGCACATTAAGTATGGATTGAGACAGCAGACCGGTGGTGACTGGGGAGCAGAGGATGGGGACAGGAAGGCCTGATGGAGCTCGGCATGGGCTGTGTGTTGTTCATTATCTCGCTGGTGTTTGTACATCAAAACAAATCAACTTATATGCTTTAATACATGGGCTTTATAATATATCAGTTATATTTCAATAAAGCTGCCTTAAAATCTACTTAACTGTTTAACATTTTAGTGTTTGAAGGGCACTGTTTTGAAAGTACATTTACGTGGAATAATCCATTTCTTTCTTTCTTTTCTCTTCTTTTCTGAAACCAGGTCCCCCTGTCTCGCCCAGACTGGCCTCCTGCCTTAGCTTCCCGAGTGCTGGGATCATAAGCATTCACCGCTAATGTCCAGCTTTTCTCTTTGTTTCCCATTTCTTGATTGTACTACACAAATGAGAGCTCCTCAGAAAGAAACAATAAAAAGAAAACAATTGTAAACTGGATATGGTGGCACACACTTATAATCCCAGCAACTCAGCAGGCTAAGGCAGACGGATCAAAAGTTAGAGACCTTGTCTCTAAAACAGTAAGTAACAGGAGACTGGCCACAGCACAGTGGTGAGCCCTGGCCTAGCACTCAAGGCTCTGGGTTCATCCCCCCCCACACACACACACTACAAAAGGGAAAAGGAAAGCAGAAACAACCGTGGGTACAAAGCTGGCCTGAGAGGGGCTCAAGAAGGAGCAGTGTCCCTCAGTGTGGCCGCCGTCCTCGCTCAGGAAAGCACCAGACCCGTTGGGTGATGCTATCAAGCCAGCATGTCTGGAGCGGTATTATCAGGGGCTTGGGAAAATAAAACAACAAATGTGGCTCTGGCTGCCAGGAAAGGAACCGATGAGCCTGGAAATTACAGGCTCCTCCACTCACTGTAATCCCTAAAACAAACAGTGCTGGGGGAAGAGTCGGCTAATACTTGGAGGAGGGCAGCGCTCTCCGAGGGGCTGAGGCTAGCATGCGCTCACTGGTGCTGCGCCCTGCGCTGCCTGCGCTGCTGTGCTCCTGCCCGAGGGGCTGCGCTTGGCAGAGAGGGATGCCAGGGGTGGCCAGCAGGGAGGGCTATATAGCAAGCAGGTAAGAGCCTCGCCAGGAGCCGGGATGCTTCTATGCAGAGGGGCACTGCCATGGTTCTGGGGAGCTCCCAGAAGTGGGGAGCAAGCTGTGGGCTTAGGTGGAAACACAACCCTCCTTTTGTGGATAGCGAAAGGCGCACCAGGCTCTCCCTGGGTTGGCGTTTCAGATGGGGACCAGGCTCCAGCTGGAGGCAGGACCTCTTTCTGTGCCCCGTGTGGCCAGGGAGGCAGCTGCCCGGGTGAAGGCTTGCTTGCTTCTAAGGGCAGTGTGGGGACTCCTGAGGGAGGGGCAGGGCGACAGGTGGAAGTGATCCCCACTGACCCTGGGAGGTTGGGGCAGGAGGACTGCAAGTCTGATTCCAGCCCAGATGAGTCACTGACTTAGCCAGAACTGAAAAGGCTGGAGATACACAAAGGCCCTGGGTTCAACCCCCAGTACGGAAGAGAGGAAAAGAAAAAAAGGAAGAGGCAAAGGCATAAAGGTCCCAGGAGAGCGGCCCAGGCAAAGGGCAGGGCAGGGACAGGGTGTGGGTGTGAACTCCGCGCAGGGAGACCTTCTTGGAAAGAGGTGGGAGGAGTGGGAGTGGGAGGAGATGAAAATAGACAAGGGCTAGATTAAGGAGGCTTGCTCCACTAAAGTCTAAATTACTTCTCAAGGCAACAGGCAGTTTTGAGAGAATTTTACCTAAAGTTTTAAAGGATCTTCTGTCTAGCCTGGGAAGAGATGTAGGGGGAATGAGTGGGATCCCACAGAGCCCTACACAGGAAGTACCACAGGCGACCCCAGGCCATTCACAGGAGCAAGGACCTCTTGGGGGCCAGGAGGCACCAAGTGGGCTCTGAGCAGGCAGGAAGCAGGAGACAGCTCTACAAAGCAGCCTGGGAAGAAGGGGACTTGTGGGACAGGAGCTGGGGTGGCTGGCCTGGGACCCTGCAACCTCACCCTGTTGTGGAGTTCGGTGCTTCTCCCTGACAGCCCCGCAGGCACCTTTAGTAGGAGATGGGCAGGGTGCCCATCACTGGGTGCACGTTTTATGCCGACTATCTCACTTCTTGCTCGGGGCATCCCTGGGGGAGGTACACTGCCATTATCACCTGCATCTCCCAGACGGGTAAACAGGGTCACCAGCCCCTCTGCTCCTGTTAGGAGGACGAAACCTCAAAAATGGAACAGGAGAGTGGTGGAAACTCCCACACCTCAGTCTCTGCTGTCTACCTCTCCACGAAGCCAGAGCACAGCTGAACTGACGAGGGCTCACCAGGCACTGTGAGAGGGAGGCTGATGCTGACTCACACCTGGCTTTTTCTTGGCCAGGTCTTGCTTACCTGTTTCTTACAGTAGTGCATGTTGGATTTTCTGTAACAACTGTACCAGTGACTCATTGAGCTGCTCACCTCCACAGTTAATAGGAGTTTGTACGGTGTGCTGGGCCACTCAGGAGGCTGAGGCAGGAGACTCACAAGTTCAAGGGA
Organism: Petromus typicus; assembly: GCA_004026965.1. NCBI lineage: Eukaryota > Metazoa > Chordata > Mammalia > Rodentia > Petromuridae > Petromus > Petromus typicus. The sequence goes on along the minus strand of PVIR01003336.1, from coordinate 45,043 downwards.
ATACTAGAAAACTTAGTGAGAACTTGTCTCAAAGTAAAAAAGGCTACAGTGGGGACTGGTGGTGCACACCTATAATCCCAGGACTCAGGAAGCTGAGGCAGGAGGATCATCACATGTGTGAGGCCACCCTGGGCTAGACAGTGAGTTCAAAGCCAACCTGAACCACATAGCAAGACCTTGTCTCAAAAAAAAAAAAGGCTGAAAATAATACAAAAAAGAAAAACAAAAGAGTTGCAGATAAAAATCTAATTCAGGCTAAAAATGGGGCCTGGGATTCAGCTCAGTGGTTCCAGTGCCTATCTTGCAAGAACAAGGGCCTGGGTTCGATCCCCCAGTAACCACGTATAATACTGGGCATGGAGACTCACACCCAGCAGCAATCAGTACCACATATCACAGTGCTGGGCTTGGTGGCTCACGCCTGTAATCCCAGCACTTGGGAGGCACAGGCAGGAGGATCACTGTGATGTGACTTTGAGGCTGAGCTCACGACCAGCCTGAACTACAAAGCAAGACCCTGTCTCAAAAAGAAAAAGAAATTCAATTCTAAGAGGCTCGTGAATACCGGTGGGAAATCGCTCAGCCTCCCCGGGCCTCAGACTCCTCACCTGTTAAATAGAAGTCCCAGGCCTGCAACAGTGGTGTCGTGACATGGTTACCTGCTCCTTCCTTCTGCTGGCCGGGAGACGGCTCTCACCCTCGGCCCACAGCCCAGCTGTCTGGGTCAGCTCCGCCCTCACTGTGGCTCTTCTGTGCACATGGTCGTGTGACACTCAGGCAGCCTTCGGTGTGGCCTCGTGCCTGGGCGGTACATTTTGCAAGCTGCTTGCTCCTTTGGCTCCTTGCCCCAAGGTCAGAGGTCAGACAACAAATAGTTCTCTGAGGCTGAACTTTCATCTTGTTCCCGTCATGACATGGAGACAGGCCTGGGGCCAGTGGGCCTGGCCCATGGTGCTGCGGGGCCTTACTGGCTGTGGCCATGCTGGGCCGTGATGCCTGCTTGGTATAAGGAAGAGGCTCATAGGTCAAAATGATACAGAAAAATATGCACAAAGCAATCTTGTAGTTCAGGCTGGCCCTGAGCTCAGCCTCAAACTCACATCACACTCCTCCTGCCTCTGCCTCCCAAGTGCTGGGATTACAGGCGTGAGCCACCACGCCTGGCACTGTGGTATGTGGTACTGGTTGCTGCTGGGGATGAGTCTCCACGCCCAGTATGGTATGTGGTTACGGGGGATCGAAACAGGCCCTTGGGTTTGCAAGGCAGGCTCCTGAACCACTGAGCTAAATCCCCAGCCCTCCTTTTACATTTTTTTGAGGTTGGGTTTTGGTGAGTTGTCCAGGCTGAGTCTCCTGCCTCAGCCTCTCCGAGGGGTGGGATTCCAGGTGCATGCCACCACATCCAATTTATCTTTCAAGCCTTACACTCACCCTTTTAGTCAACAGGTGACGTGTTAAGCTCTGTTTTCACTTAGCAAGCCATTTACATCAGAGAAAGGAACAAAACCAATAAGAACGGGCTGGCAGGGTGGCTCTGCAGTACAGCCCTGGGCTCCGTCACACAAAAATAAACAAATAAAATGAATGGATAAAATGAAAGGAACCGGTAAGATGCAAAGTAATGACACAGCAAGGAGGAGGATGTGTGGCTGGAAGCAGGCGGCTGTGTGAGGCCCCAGCGCCCCCAGAGCCTGGAGTCCAGCAGCCCGCGCTGCGCCGTGCCAGGGAGCCCTCGGCTCCCGCTTCCTTCTGGGCTGCTGCAATGCTTTTGTTTGCACAGTGGGCTCTTACATCACCGGCCTTCCCTTGGCTTCAACGCACCATTTACGCATTGAATCTGCCTCTGTTCTTTTCTTGTTAGCCAGCAGCAATTAAAAGGACTGCTTGATGGCAGTCCAATCATAAACACGAGCGCAAACCTGGGCAGTGAGAGCCCTGGTCAACAGTGAATTGTAAGGTAGGCATGCTGACAGGAGGCACAATGAAAATCATTGTAGTGGCAAACCTGCTATATGCTGGTACTATAAGTTTTTTACACACGTCTGGGCTGGGGATTTAGCTCAGAGGCACTACACCTACCTTGCAAGCCCAAGGGCTGGAGTTCAATCTTCAGTACCGCAAAAACCAAAGGCAAAATACAATAAACAACCAAAAAATACACACAGGTTTTATTTGTTAACATGTTTGTGATACTGGAATTGAACCCAGGGCCATGTGCATGCTAGACAAGTGCTGTACCCCTGAGCTGCATCCCAGCTCTTTTTATTTTGTTTTCAGACAGGGTCTCAATATATTGTCCTGGCTGGCCTAGAATTTGAGATCCTCTTGCGTCAGCCTCCCAAGTATCTGGAATTACAGGTGTGCCCTACTGACCTCTTACTGCAGGGTCTTATTTAATCTTCCTGGCAATCCTGTAAAGTAAATGCTACCCATTTTATAAATAAGAACATACAATCTCAGAAGATTAAATAACTTTCTCAAGGTCACATGTATAGTCAAAACTGGAACCTGTGTCTGCCTGAGTCTAGGGACCACCAGTGGTTAGTAAAGCAGAGACCAAAGTACAGTCCTTGTTACCAGTTCCTGCCCACAAGTCCTCCCTTTGACCTGGCGGTGCCAGGTGGAGGGTGGGGGCTGGGGCAGAGGGTGGAGGGGCGTGGGGCGGTCATGGCCCCTGTTGGGCCTGGCCAGTCCCTGGAGTCCTGGATGGAAGCAGGCCAAGCTCGGCCATGTGATCTCAGCCCTCTCACCCAGTATGAAAGTGAATAAATACACACACCAAAAGTGACATTTGCAGGCTAATGGTCCATGTCCGTGACTGTAATAATGACACTGTCTGATGGAGGCAAAGGGTTCTATGTGTTCCCGGAGTGGCCCTGGCACCCACTCTGGGCTGGGCAGTTGCTCAAGGTGACAGCACATGGGCCAGTACAGCTCTGTGGTAGGCACCAGCCTTGCCTGTGCCAGACCCAGCACTAAAACAAAACAGAACAAAACAAAAAGTGTGGCTGTGGCCCTTATCTCCCTGAGGCCCTCACCTCCCGTCTGACACTATTAATCTTTTCTTCCCTTCTCACTGTCCCCAAGACAGGGACAAGTTGGCCAGGCAGGCCTGGCTGGCGCAGGATCCCAAATAGCCCTGAGTTTCACGTGCTTTGTGGGTGACTACAGACTCACAGTTCTGGCTCAAAGAGAAGACCCTGGTGAGAGCCCTGCTCGGAGCTGGCTGCCACCTCCTTCTCTGGAGGGTCCCCAGGGGCCACACAGCCTACAGGAGCAGCAGGTTAGCCACGCTCTTCCCCCTCATGGCTGTGTGGTCTTGTGACTTTGGTTTTGCCAGACCAGTATTGTTGGCCGTGAGTGGCCCAGGTCAGGTGCCAGGTGCTATTAGAGCTTCGGTATGTGGCTCCGTCCTCAGTTCCCACCCATAAAGGGTCCCTGGCTGTCCGTGTACAGATAAGGCTGTTTTAGCCTTTCATCTGGCCTTTGGCATTAACAGATTCAGTCCTTTTCTGTTTAACAAGTGTGGTTTCCTGCATTACAAAACCACACATATTTCATAAAGACACTACCAGGTGCATCCCACCCCTTCCTCACTACTCACAACCTACTGCTTGGCTCTTTCTGCTCCAGCCATACTGTGCTCCCTGCTCTTTGTCCTCCCCTCTAACTCCACTCCTACCACAGGGCCTTTGCACTGGCCACACCTGTCTGCACCTCTTCTGTGATGGGCAGCTGCCCTTCTCCCCGAGTATCTGTCAGAACTTTTCTCAAGTGTTTCCTTTGTCCTTCCTTTTTCTCCATTGTACTTTTCACCCCAGGATACTCTATATTCTCCTTTGCCAATTGCTCCTCTTACCCCTGTCATGTTAGGTCTACATGGGTGGGCAGGGTTTTCTGCCTCTTGCTCCCTGCTACATCTCTAATGGCTAAAAAAGTGCTTGGCCTTTTAAAAGGATGCCCATCAGTATTTGCTGACTAAATTATTTCACTGTAGAAAACCCAATTCTATATAAAAACAGAAAATAGAAGATGCTAACTCCTCTATGCCTTCCACTGAGCTTCCGTCTTTGAGGGAGCCGGACAGCCTTTTGGTGGGTCACAGGAGGACATGTACTTTGGTAGGGGTGTGGGATGATGGCGCCTCCAATTTTCCTGCTGTCCAGAGGATTCTGGGAACTTGCAAAACACTTCCTCTCCACTCCCACCATCATTCTCTGGGAATTCAGGAATGAGGGGCAGACTTTCCCAGCACGGGGCCTCCCCAGCTCTCAGCACAGGGCAATGAGCCCTGTGACCCAGAAACAGAGAAACATGGTGGGAGGGTAGGTTGCTTGTCATAGCCAGGTGAGCTGTCCCAGGAGGAAACACAGCATAGACCTTCTCAGGGCTTAGCAAACAGTGGCCTGGTTGGGTGAGATTGGCTTATACTTGCTGAGCCAGGCTGATCTGAGGAGTGCCAGGCAATCCCCACGTCCTCACCTGGACCCTCCACTATCATTGGAAACACTCAAATTTCTGCTTTTAAAATCTGCTCCTACAATTAAAAATAAAAATGTGCTCTTAGCCCAGTGTGGTGACTCACGCTGGTAATCCCAGCACATGGGAGGCAGAGGTAGGAGCATTGCTGCGAGTTTGAGGGCAGCCTGGGGTACTTAGTGAGTTCAGGGCCTGCCTGAACTACAAGGAGAGAGACCCTATCTTAAAAAGCTAAAAAAAAAAAAAAAAAAAAAAAAGTGTTCCTAAACTGGGCATGGTAGCACACATCTATAATCCTATACTCAGGAAGCTGAGGCAAGAGGATTGCTACGTGTTAGAGCCAGTCTGGATTACAGACTCAGGACCTGTCTCAAAAAAAAAAAAGCACTTCTGGGGCCTGGGCATGAGGCTGTGGCTCAGTGGTGAGCACTTATTCAGCCTGTCTGAGGCTCTGGGTTCCATCCCCAGCATCCAAAAACATATAAAATAAAAAATACCATGCATTTTCAGGAAGGGCATGTGTCTGGATCATAGCCACACAGACTGGTTCTGAATTTGCATGGCATCTCCGAGCGGATGAGAGTGGGTGTGGGCATGTCCATGGGTGCTTGAGGACACTGGCACGGCCAGATGGAGCATCCTGTACAGGACCTGAGTCCTCAGGAGTGGAGGCTCAGGACGACAGCTGTGACTTCATGGATAAACCCTGTGCAGGTTGAGAGCCCACATCTGGAACAGGAAGTGACTGAGAACAAACCAATGCAAAACCCCCTCTCAACCACGGCCTTCTCCCCAGGGCTCATTTTCAAAGAAGTGGGTTATGGGACAGCTTACCTATGGGCAGCACTAGGGGAATTCCTCACAGTCTGCTTGGGATGGGTCATTTGGGGACCACAGTGATAGCAAACTAATAGCACACATGGCACTGCTGCTATGTCCTGGGCCACGACAGACATTGCTAATCCACCACCACACCCCATGCCAGGCAGTCACAGCTAATCCATCAGAATTCACCCTTGAGCTGTAATGTAATGGCTATTATCTGCAGAAGAGGCAGCTCTGAGGCGGGGCAGAAGCAAGAGGTGTTCTGTGTCCCTTGCCTTGGGATGAACCAATCACAGGGGTAGGGTTGCACAGAAAGGAAGGGCTATTTTGGCACGTTGGTGCACATCATAACCCCAGTATTCTGGGAAGCTGAGGCAGGAAGATCACAAGCTTCCATCTAGCCTGAACAACTTAGCAAGAACCTATCTCAAAATAAAGGATTGGGCATGCGGCTCATTGTGAAAGCCCTGGGTTCCATCCCAGGGAGAGACCTGGTTGAGGCATACAGGGAATTCTCAAGTAGCAGGTGGGGAGCTGGTGCCCTTGCACACCCGAACGGCTGATCCAAGAGGCAGAGCTGACATGGATGACCTGTGCCACATACCCAGTAGAAGCTACTGTCCTAGGCCAGTGTGTCAACAAGTACCAACCATGAGGTCCCAAAGTGTTTGAGTGACCTTATAAAATCTGAATATTCTGGGCTCTGTGAGTCAGCTGGGCTGCAGTGGACAGATGGAGGGAGGCCCAGTGCCCAGAGGCACAGTTCAACCCACATGTCCATCCGAACGTTTGCCCCGGGGCATGTCTGGGACAGGCTCCCTTGTGCCAGGAATGCACACATTGTGCTGTGAATACATGTGGACACACACGTGCGCCATCTCTGGGACAGTGACTGGGCCCAAGGAGGCAGAGCAGTGGCCGGAGGACTGGCTTGCCATCAGATGGTTCCCTCTCAGGATGGAGTGTCTCCACCCTCAGGCCTCAGCTGCTTGACCCATCTCAGAGGAAGCTGACCTGTGGCCTCGGTTTCTCCATCCAAAAATGGAATAATGACACCTCCTTGTTGAAATGTCACAAGAATGGGGTGAGCTAACTACAAAATGCTTGGCACAGCGCCCACACACAGCAGGTACCACAGAAGCGCAGTGGCATGGTGAACTAGACTGCAGGTGTTTCCAGCTCTGAGCCCTCAGGCTGGGCCCACATTCACCCACATGATTCTTCCACCTCACAGCAGAGCTAAGGTGCGCTGGCCCGGCATGGACAGAGCAAAACCAATTTCTGGGGGCTTCAGGATTTCCTGGCTTTGAGGATCAGCCTGGAGATACCCAAGATAGCGCTCGCTGAGGCCAGATGGCGTGCAGACGATGGCGTGCAGGTGTGGGCAGAGGCCTCTGTGTTCATGTCCATGGGGAGACATACCCTCATCATGGGAGGGAAGAGAGGGGACAGAAGAAGGAGGGCTGCATTAGCTTGGTTTACAGTATTTTAAAACAGAAAGTGGCCCATAGTGTAGAATTAAAAGAAGCACTTAGTGAAACATAGAATTCATAAAGGAAGCTTAGAAGCATACAGAGAAAACTGGAAGGATATGCTAGGCCAGGAGACCAAGAACACTTGTTGAGTGATGAAGGGCTTGAAGCTGGATTTTTATCTTCTTCTTTATGCCTTGTGAACTTGTTGGTAGTAACTATGATTGTTATTTTTAAGAAAAACAGAGTAGCACCTTAAAAAATTGGGCATGGTGGGCCAGGGATTTAGCTCGGTGGTTCTAGCGGCTGCCTTGCAAGCACAAGGTCCTGGGGGTTCCCGTTCGATCCCTGACAACCACACACAACAATGCCGGACATGGAGACTCACGCCCACTAGCAATCAGTACCACATACCACAGTGCCGGGGGAGGTGGCTCATCCCTGTAATCCTAGCACTCAGGAAGCAGAGACAGGAGGATTGCTGAGTTCGAGGTTGAGTTCAGGGCCAGCCTGAACTACCAAGTTGAGACTTTGTCTCAAAAATCCTTAAAAAAAAAAAGAAGAAAAAAACAACTGGGCATGGCGACAAATGCCTCTTATCCCAGCACTCTGGGAGGCTGAGGCAGGAGTATCAAAGAATTAAGCTCAGGCTGGGTAACTTAGTGACTTAGCAAGACTCTTATCTCCAAATAAAAAAAATTAAAGGGGCCAGGGATTTAGATCCGTGGTTCTAGTGCCTGCTTTGCAAGTGCAAGGTCCTAAATTCAATTCCTAGTAACCACATACAACAATGTGGAGAGTGGTGATTCAATCAGCAATCAGTACCACAAACCACAGTGCTGGGCATGGTGTCTCACACCTGTAATCCCAACACTCAGGAGGCAGAGGCAGGAGGATTGCTGTGTGTTTGAGACTTGCCTGGGCTACACATTGAGCTCAGGGCCAGCCTGAACTATAAAAACGAGACTCTGTCTCAAAATAAAACAAAACAAAACAAAAAAGGGCTGTGGATGTAGTTCAGTCAAAAGCCTTGATTTCAGTCACTAGTACTAGGAAAAGAAAAAAGAACAGCACAATAAACACTACCCCCCCAGGGGTGTGCGCGGGTGGGCTCTATGTGCTCACATGAGGGTGTGGAGATAGAGCCCAGAGCCTCATGTAAGGGCTCCACCCAGCAGTCTGCAGCTGACTGCCTCCCCTGCCTCGTGGCTGATCACCCAGAGAGGCAGGAACACCTCCTTTTCTCTGTCTCTCCTGGCTCACCCTGTCTTGAAGGGGCACGGCCCGCAGTGGCTCAGGCCCACACCCATGAAGGATGACTCCCTGCCAGGAACTGGGCCAGGCGGGCGGACGGACGTGGTGACAGGCAGCAGTGACGTTCACCCACATCCTTCACCTCCCTGTCTTGTCTGCTGCTGAGTCAGGGTCCTTTTAGGGACTGAAGGCGGCAGGATGTGACAGGATTCACTGGGGAGGCCCCGGGCCAGGTGGGCTAAGAGGGGAGAAGGTCAGAGGAAAGTCAGCAAAAGAGAGACTGTGCTGCAAGCTCCACCCTTCAGTCCTGTAGTCAGGGTTTTTTTAAGTACTGGGGATTAAACCTAGGACCTTTGTGCTGAGCTCCATTCCCAGCTCTCCCTTTTTATTTTTTCTTTTCCAGTCTCACTAAGTTGCCCAAGCTGGTCTTGAACTCGAGATCCTCCTGCCTCAGGCTCCTGTGGCGGATCCTGTGGTTATTCTTTGCATGGTCTTCTCTCAGAGTGGAGTCCCAGTGGGCTGGTCCCCACACACCCTGTTTTCAGGGCATCCCTACAGCACCCAGGTGCAGACCTGAGCCCCTCCCTGTGCTATCCTGCAGCAGCCCTGGGAGGGGGACTTGGTGACCAGCCTCGTCCCAGCCCTTCCTGTTATGGCTTCTACTCCCATCCTGGGAGAGCTGGGCTGCTTGGAAACAGAGTTAAAATATGCTGCACAGAATATATAGGAATAGTAGGTTGAGATATGACATAAAATGTAATCAGTGACCTTCATAAATAGAAACTCCGTAAGCAAAACTTGAATCTCTGAGCTCAAGTGGCCTCCCTGCCTCAGCTCCTGAGTTATGGGGATTACACCACTGTAGTGCTTTGGAAAATGACACAGTTTTCAACATTAGAACTTCTAAAAGTTTATATATATACTTGAACATACATATTCATTAATATATTCACATTTCTGCTCCTTCCATGCAGGTACAACATTAGTGCCTATCTTAATCAAATGATTAAGAAGAATTAATTAAGAGGAGACCATTTTGCATGTTGGAGGTGCCCCGGCCATCACGAAACGCCATTACTGCTATGACCCCAAAGGCCCCACAGTGGGCTGCAGCTGGCACCACTGTCAGTACCCAGTGGCTCACCCTGGACAGTAGGACAAGCAGATTTTCTGAGACAAGGGAGGGAGAGGGTGAGAATTTAGCTCAGTGGCAACGCACCTGCCTAGAAAGCGCAAGGTCCTGGGTTTGATTCCTGGCACTGCCAAAAACACGCTAAGCATAAGACACGGGTCAGAGAGGATGGCTCCCAAGCCACTGTCAGCCACCACATACACTGGGTTTTTCCAGGAGGTTGGCAGAGCTGCCACTTCACAGACAGGCAGGGCCGAGTGTGTCTCCCCAGGGTGCTGTGGGAAAAGGCCTGAGAGCTGGGCTGCGCTGGCCGGGAGGCAGCGAAATCCCTCCCAGACGGCCCTGTTTCCTCCCCAACTCACTCCCACTGGAAGTACGCTGGAGTCTTGTCTCCACTGTCAAAACAGGCCACAGAAAAACACTCCTGGCCCATGTGCTCTCCCAGAACCTTCTAGAACTTTGTGTTCTCTGATCCAAATCAATTTTTCCTTGTGCTTTGGGGATGCCTTGCTGAATAAAATGAGGCAGAAGTGATACTGTTCAGTTCCCCACACTGTGTCCTAAAAGGTGTCCTGGCCTGCCTCTCTTCCCCTTCGCCCTCTTTTTCAGTGCCTGACCTCTGAACCCAGAGTGTGAGGAAGCCAGGTTGTACCTGGCAGGGCCGCTTGTACAGGTTCCAGCTGACGGCCAGCGAAGGTCTGTGCTGCCCAGTCACAGGCCCCCAGTTCTTGTCTCCAGTTCTTCCAGCCCCGCCTGAGAGAGCTCATCTTCAGATTACTGACCCAGAGAACCTGTGAGCTAAGCAAACAATCGTTCTCTCTTGAATAAGAAGCCACTTCCAGTGAGAGTTTCGACTTGGAGATAGAAGCTGTGGGGAGCTGTGAGAGGCTTTTGATTAGGGGAGCAATGTGACTTCAGCGGTGGGTTCTCGGTGCAGAGAAATTAGAGGCAGGGAGGCCACTGATGAGGCTCCTGCACCAGTCCAGCCCTCTGTAAGGAGGGGTCTTGGGGAGGAGAAGAGGACAAGGACGGAGATGATGCCACAATAGAAAGGATATAAAATGGCCCAGGTATCATCTCAGCTTGGTCACTAGTATACCAGCCTTTCTCTTTTCTCTCTCCTTTCTTTCTTTCCTTCCTTATTTTTCCCCAGTCCTGGGGCTTGAACTCAGGGCCTTCACACTGAGGTACATGTCCAGCCCTTTTTTCAATTTCTATTTTGAGATAGGCTCTCACTAAGTTACTAAGTTCCCCAGGCGAGGCTTGAACTTGTGATCCTCCTGCCTCAACTTCCTGGAGTGCTGGGATTACAGGTTTGCACTACCACCCCCGACGCTGGCTTTCTTCTTGATTTGCAAATATATTCTAGTTTTAATCTGTTGGTTATATGTATTGGGAATATTTCCTCCATCTTGTGGCACATCTTTTAATCTTACACAGCATCTTTTACAGCGGATGCTTTTCATGCCTAAGTTTTTATTTTATTTTCTATTCATTCTTTTGGTGCAGGAGTTGAACCCGGGGTCTTGCACATTCTACATAAGCACTCTGTTGTGAGCTACACGCCCAGGCCTGCCACCTCTGACACTGTCCCTAGTTCTGGGATGGAAGGCGGAGGAAGGTGCAGGTTGGCCCTGACTGTTGAGATGCTGAGAGCCCAGTGGAGGTCACGTGGTTAAACTGCATTTGCATACTTTTTCCCAATGAAAACTGTAAAGTTTTCTTTCTTTTTTTTTTTTGGTTTTTTGAGACAGGGTCTTGCTTTGTGGTTCAGGCTGGCCCTGAGCTCAGCCTCCAACTCACATCAGAGCAATCCTCCTGCCTCTGCCTCCCGAGTGCTGGGATTACAGGCGTGAGCCACCACGCCCGGCACTGTGGTATGTGGTACTGGTTGCTGCTGGGCGTGAGTCGCCACGCCCAGTATAGGTATGTGGTTACCGGGGATCAAACCCGGGTCCTTGCGCTTGCAAGACAGGCGCCGGAACCACTGAGCTAACTCCCCGGCCCGAAAACTGTAAAGTTTTCTTTAAAAAAATTTTATTCCAGAGAGCTAGGTTTGATGGCACAAGTTTGTAATCCCAGCACTCAGGAGGCTGAGGCAGGAAGATTGCTGCAAGTTTGAGGCCACCCTGGGCTACATAGTGAATCCAAGGCTAGCTTGAGCTACATAAGACCTTGTCTTGAAAAAGTAAGAGAAATTATTCCTTACCCCAAGGTCATAAAAATAGTCTATATTTTCCTCTCCATGTGTTAGATTCCTGTTATGAGCATACAAGCCCTGAATCCACCTGGAGTTGTGTGTGACGGTGGCAGGAGCTAATTTTACTTTTCCATCTGGATTTCCACTTGTCCCAACATGTTTATAGCAGAGTGTTTGTTCCCTGCAGCTCAGCGCTGTGTCCCTGCCATAGGGCAAATCCTCTTGTGGGCAGAGTTCCACTCTGACACCCCTCTTCAGGCCATTTCCTCTCTCCCTAACCTGATGCCAAGCTGCCTGGGGAACCCAGTGGAAGACCGGAAGCAGAAATGGTAAGAACCCGTGTAACCAGGTCATTCCAAGTCAGGGGACCATGGCCGCAGGGTCCAAGCTGCTATGTCCCAAGAAGAGGGTGGCCCTCCTCAGACAGAGGTGGGGCCACTGTGGAGCGAGGGAAGCAGGGCGGGTCCTCTGGGGTCATTCTCCATGGCCCGGCCAGGGCAGGCCTCCGTGCAGGCCAGTTTATTTTGTGGACAGCCCCAAGGGACCGCAGCTCCACTCAAGCCCCAGCGCGCAACCTTCATTCAGTCATTTACTGTCTCCTGGCATCAGTTTTTTTAAATTACACATCACTCCTTTATTCTACTGATTTAGAAAAGATTTAGTTACTTATAGTTATACTCAGAATGAGGACTGGCCCCTGGGCAAGCCCAAGCCAACTGGAACACGATTCAGAAATCACACATAGAAAGACGCTTGGATGTGGTCAAGAGGCATTTCCACTGCCACCGAAACATGGCAGAGGAATCCTAAGATACACGGCAGGTGCACTCCTACCCCACGGGGCCAGAGCTTGTCCTGTACTGGGGTGAGGAATGGCTCATTTTCTGGTGACCACACGAAACCCCAGAAGGGTTTTGCTCACTTTTTTTTGAGAAAAACAATGCATAAACTTAATTCAGAATAATCCCAACCTTCTGGAAGCAGCTTCCCCAGGGGAGGGAGGAGATGGCCATGCAGGTTCCGATCATCTCCCCTGGAATGACCAGACTCCCCTCAGTGACTGAGTAGGAGAGGGCAGGGCTGGCCCCGGAAGCACAATACACTCCTGGTCTCTCTTTACAAGCACGTCCTTAGTACACAAAGCAGAAGCAGTAGGAAAAACAGGATTACTGCCTCTCAACTCTCCTGGAAGAAGAGGCTTCCCTGGGCTGAGAACTGTGTGTCCTGAAGGAATTATTCTGACTAGGTTCTATCAAGGGAGGGGGTACAGGAGTGGCACCTTTTTTTGAGGAAGAGGTACTAGGGATTGAATTCAGCTTCTTTATCCTGAGCTACATTTCCAACCCTTTCAAATTATTTTTTATATTTTGAGACAGTGTCTTGCTAAGTTACCCAGGCTAGGCTCGAGGGATCCTCCTGCCTCAGCCTCCTGAGTGCTGGGAGCACAGCTGTTCACCACATTCAGCCCCTCGGGTCAGGTTGAGAGCCTCACCCTGTTACCAGGATGGCTGAGGAGAAGGGAAGGCAGCGGGGATCCTCCTAGTCCCAGATGGCCAGGGGAGGGCAGAAGGCAGTCCCCGGCCTGCAGCACGCTCTGCCTTGCCATTCCCATGGCCAGAGGCCACTGACCTTCAGGGCCCATCGTAAGCCTGGGCTGGACAGGAAGGAGGAGGAGGGAGGAACAGAAGAAAGCAGTCTTTATTAAACACCTACCTCTCGCCAAGGCCTCAGCTGGCTGGCCTGGTCTCTCGGGCTTGTGCCAGGCCCAGGAATGGTGTCCGAGTGCTGGCAGCAAGGCGTTGGGTCAGTGACTTCATCTCCTGATGCTGTCTCCATTTGGGCCCATCTTCCTCATCTGGCCTTTCCGTTGTGAGTCTGAGGATGATGCAAACACAGGCACAGATTGTATTTCCTAAGTTGCATGGATCCGGCGAACATTTACTGAGGCAGTGTCTTCCTCCTAGTAACTCATTTAATCCTCTCTGCAGCTGTGACTCTTTCTAACCCCAACTTCTGGTATTATATTTCATTTTTATTTATTTATTTTTTGGTACAGAGAATCAAACTCAGGACCTTACGCTCATCAGGCAGGCATTGGCACCACTAAGCTAAATCCCCAGCCCTCAGCTTCAGCTTTCATGCCAAGGACTGAGGTGTGGAGGCATGGAGTGACTTACTGAGGCTGCAAGACTGTAATGATGGAAGCAGAATTGCCATCTGCAGAAGAGCCACTTAGGTATTATGAAATAGATGGTTAGGCAGGCTGATTCAATTGGTGTTTCTCAATTGGTGCGACTTTCCCAGAATCTCCTCTTTGGTTTTTGTTTTGAGGTAGGATCTTGCTAAGTTGCCCAGTCTGGCCTCAAATTTTCAATCTTCTTGCCTCAGCCTCCCCAGTCGATGAGGCTAAAGGTATGGGCCACCATGACTGCTTTTTGGGTCTGTTTATGAACTGGGACAGTGCCTTCTCCTCCTGGGAGACTCACAGGAACTGTGACACTGGAGAGCTCTTGGGAGCGTTGGGGTTCAAAGGAGAAGAGCAACAGGCTCCTGTGTGTGTTACCCAGCAGCCCCTGCTCCCAGCTCTGAGCCTCACTTCCCAGGACCTCGAGGCTATCCGCCGCCCTCTGACTGCTGGGTTAGGGTTTCCCATGGTTTTATTTATTTATTTAGATACTGGGACCCTGTGTTTGTGACACTGGCGCTGGAACCACTGAGCTAAATTGCTGGCCCCAGTCTGGTTTTAGAACCCTGGGTTTTTCCTTTGTTCATTCATTCAGACATTTGTCCCTGAGCTGTTAAGGGGAACCTGCCACGGAGACAGAATGGGCTTGAAGGTCAAGCGATAGGGAGCCAGTGGGCTGCCTGGGTGTGGCTGCGCTCAGTCATGCTGGTGCAGCACTGCTGGGCTCAGAGCTGGAGGAAAACGCTGCACAGCTGGTCTAGAGAACACCGCCTTGCCCTGCTGCACAATGCTCACCTTCTACAGACCCGAGGTTCAACCTATCCGCACACCCACTGCCTCCTCTCCCAGTAAGGTGCCCTTTACCGATGAAAAGTATCAGATTCCATCTAAGCCAGTTCTAAGGCCCCTTGATTTAAATTCATCTAGGAGTAAAGTCTTTAACTTACATTCTAAAAAAAAAAAAGAATCTATGGGGCTGGAGGTTTAGCTCAGTGGCACCTTGTCCACCTCACAAGTGCAAGGTCCTGAATTTGATCCCCAGTACCCCCCCAATCTACGTGTGACAATCACACTTTTGCCTTTTTTTTGAAAAGCATCTTTTAAAAGAATGACAAAGAAGCTGGGTAAGGTGGGCTTTGCTTGTAACCTCTACTACTTGGAACTGAAGGGGGAGAGGAGGGAAAGAGCAGCCTGGGTGATTTAGCGAGATTATCTCCGAGGTGGGGAGGCTGGAGAAGTCTCTCCTGTTCCCTGAGTTCGAGCCCATTTAGAGTTCGAACTCTAAATGAAAAAGTGCATAACAAAGTGGGTCAGGGTTCCTGTGAGAGCCTGAGGCTGTCAGACCCTTGCAAATGTGGACCCGAGGCAGCTGCTGCATTGACTTGTGCCAGCGGGAGGAAGATGGGAAGATGCGGCTAATGACCTTGAGGCCTTGAGGGACCTGTGCCCCAGGGGACTTCACTAAGGGTGTCAGCACCACCAAGGTGCTGGAATGCATCTGGTCTTCTGGTCGTTTCTCAGCAGTTGGGAACCAAGCGGGACATTTCAGCCTTTGTCTGCCACCACTGCCAGATACACAATGACAGCACATCAGGTGCAGACCTCATCCTAGCACCTCCATTCTACAAAAGAGAAACAAGAATTGCCAGGCAACAGCACAGCAGTAGGTTTTGCAATGTGGGGACAAGGAAACAGTGATAGAAAAGCAAGGCTAATATCAGGTTATGTTTTGGAAGGTGAGGCACAGGGGCCTCTCAGCATGCAGCTCAGGCAGATGGCAAACTGCTTCCAGGCCTAAGTGCTCCAAGCTGGGCGCAGAGGTGCATGCCTGTCATCCCAGGGCTCAAGAGGCTGGGGCAGAGGGACTGACCTTGATGCCAACCTGGGCGACATAGGCAGACCCTGTCTCAAAGGAAAAAAAAGAGAGAAAGACTAGAAGCGATCTGTGTATCCAACAGTGAGGGATCATACTCTCAGGCAGAGTTACTGGACGGGAGGGAACACTGGGAGGGCGGTGTCTAAGATGGCACCCATCGCCAGTTGAGGGGTCAAAGATGTCGATCTTTAATACATTTATAACCATTTCTTAGATCTCAGCCCCAAAGTCATCACCCAGAGCACAATGACATCTTAATGTGACACAGCTGTGGACCTCTGGACACCTGGCAGCTGTGCGTCTAACTCCAGAATAAGGCAACGGCCTGTCCAGTGTCAGGTGGAAAGGAAATATCCTTCAGAACCCCCTGGCTTGGGCTGGAACCATGTTTAAATTAAGAACTTCACTTTTCTAAGTTTCTTACATAATTAAAGTGCCAGAGGAAACACCAGTAAAAATGACAGGAAAGCATTTTTTTTTAGGTTTTTTGAGACAGTGTCTTGCTTTGTAGTTCAGGCTGGCCCTGAGCTCAGCCTCAAACTCACATCACAATCCTCCTGCCTCTGCCTCCCGAGTGCTGGGATTACAGGCGTGAGCCACCATGCCCGGCACTGTGGTATGTGGTACTGATTGCTGCTGGGCGTGAGTCTCCACACCCAGTATTGGGATCGAACCCCCGTCCTTACGCTTGCAAGACAGGCGCTGGAACCACTGAGCTAACTTCCCAGCCCGACAGGAAGGCATTTTGTAATGCCAAAGCAATACTATGCAAAACAGCGATAAACATCACAATCACCCCAGCTCCCCAGATCCCGAGAGTTAACTCCTGCTGCGTCAAACTACCCCTCCCCACTCCCCGCTGGTGCTGATGTTCTTCTGAACCTACTTCCCAGTTCACCCTGCTCGGACCCCTGAGCAGCTGGTGTCCTGACTGAATTAATTTTCCATCCAGAGCATGAGGATCGAGGATCAAGGAAGTGAAGGTCTGTCTTCTCGCCACACCAGGACCCCACAGGATGGGGCACTTGTCCTGACAAAAGACCATGCTAAGCTGGGGAGGTGGCCCAGGCCTCAGAGCCACCTCCCCATTGTGGGGCTGGGACAGACCAGAGAGACCCAGGACAGGTGGGCCTGCCAGTCCCCACCGGCAGACCTCAGGGGCCCCTTGAGGGTGAGATGCGTGCCTGGTGCACTGAGCAGGGCTGGATGAATAGGAAGGTGGCTAAACCTGCATCCAGTGGGAGATGCTGGATGGGGGGGTACCTATAGGGGGGGCTCTCGCCAGACATGAGGTGCGTGGGAGGAGCCGCACTCCTGTGCTCTGGGCCCCGCCTGTCACCTCATGTCAACTCTGAGGGCAGACAGTGCACCCAGCAGCAGTGAGGAAGAGCTCATGCCACTGCTGTTCCTGCAGCAGAGAGGAAGATGCGTCAGGGATGCGGGAGGTGACAGTCCCGCCTTCCCCACCTGTCTTGAGGCTCCCGGTCCTGCTGGGGGTGGGGGTGACCTCAGTTCACCCAGCCCAGTAAGGCCTTGAGAGGTGTTTGCCCTGAGAGCTTCTGGGGGGTGCTTCAGTGTGGGGACACCTGGGGAGGTGGCAGAGACCATGTGGGATGATGTTTCCCAGCCTGGGCACAGGGTCTGAGTTGAAGGGACGGGGCAGTGGGGGTTCCACAGGGACACGCATGGCCCTGTGTGTCTGGAATCTTCCGGGTGAAGGCTCTGGTGTCCTCTGGTGCCCCCGGCCCTCCCAGGCCAGGCTTTCATTCCCATGTGGACGGAGCCACGCCTTCCCTTCATCCCCCTCTCCTCTAAGCCAGTATCTCATTACCATTCTTCTAACAAACCTTACACTAAAAATAGCGAGCACTTCACACGTTATCTTCTTTATTCCTATCAAGAAGCTTATCATGTCCCCGCTTCTCAGATAAGGACACAGAGTCCATAGGGGAAGGAACTTGGCAGAAGTCGCCCAGCTGGCGAGAGGCCCTGGGCTATGGGCCCCTGGGACTCTGCCTCAAGGGCCTGGCAGTGGGAAAAGCCAGCGAGTAGCTGGGAGCCTAGGAGATGGTGGTGGAGGAAAAGGTGGGTGCCCAGGTCTGGCAGGAGAGCCTCTGCCAGAGGGACTTGCAAGAGGGCACAGTTGGACAGACTAGAGACAGGGCAGGAGTCAGGGCTCTAGTCTAGCCGGGGAGATTTGGTGGGAACCTGTCTCAAAACAAAAAATAAAAAGGGCTGGAATGTAACTTGGGAAACAGGCCCTGTGTTCCATCCTTAGTACCTCTTCAGCCCGGAAAAAAACACAGGGACTTGGGGCTGGGCTGGAGGCTTGTGGGGTTTGGGCACTCACATGGCTACCAGGCAAGGTCTACGGGTGGCAGGGGTACCTGGCATGGGCACCTGCCTCGGGGGCCTGGGCTCTTGGCACTGGGATGGCACTGCTAGCCAGAGGGGCTCAGTGAGCCTTCCTCCCAGAAGGGGCTGAGTACCCAGAAGGACCAGCACTCAGCTGCCCAGGCAGGGAATCTTTCTTTCTTTTGGTGAATTTCTATCTTTAGCTGGGACCTTCAAAGACTGGGTCTTCACACAGTCTTTTTGAAAACCTTATTTATACTAAAGTGCCAGTGACTCAGACAGATTAAAATGTAGTGGTTCTCAATTCCAGCTGTTCAGAAGAATCATCCTAGTGAGCATTATTTTTTTATGAAAATGATATATGTTCATCGTCAAGACAGACAATACTGAAAAGTAAAGAAAAACAACAAAAAACAAAACATGAAAGTACAAAGAAGTAACAGATTTCCCAGTAGGAATGGTAGTTTCAAAAGCAAAAATCTATTATTTTTTTAACTTTATCTATTTTTTTTTATTTTTTTCCTTTTTTTTTTTTTT